>JAUZSV010422688.1:0-10674 GCA_034780495.1 Parotocinclus cesarpintoi
TTTGGACTGTGGGAGGAAACCGGAGTACCCGGAGTAAACCCACGCAGGCACGGGGAGGACATACAGACTCCACACAGGAAGGACCCAATTCACTCCACGCTGGGATTGAACCAGCGACCTTCGTGCTGTGAGGCAGAGGTGCTAACCACCCAGTGCTTCACACATCGTAATAAATACTTTTACTTTGTTACAAAGATCTGACAAAATTATTAGAAATTAGATCAGATACGGTATGTAGTAAGTGGGAAATCCGCTGTAATCTAAGCATCGTGCACCATTTAAAGACGTAACAGGTACAAAACGATGTAGAAGTGAGTGAATTAATATTTTACAGCACTAATACCACCTACAGTCTCTTACAAAAGTAAGTGCACCCACTAACATTTTTGTACCGGTTTTATCAGACCTTTTAATGGATCAACACTGAAAGTCTGAAACTTTGATCCCTTGACACTTCAACACTTTATAATAGTTTATAATAATGTAAATTTGCCAGTCTAAACCGCTGGCAACAAAAGTGAGTACACCCCTATATAAGAATTCCCAAATTGTTCCCAGTGTCCTTATTTTTTGTTTCCACCATTATTTTCCAGCACTGCCTTAACTTTCTTGTTCATAGAGATCACTAGAACTTCACTGGTCATAACTGGGATCCTCTTTCAATCCTCCATGATGACATCACAGGTCTGGTGGATGTTAGAGACCTTGTGCTCCTCCACCTTCTGTTTGAGAATGTCCCACAGATGCTGAATAGGGTTTAAGTTCAAGTTTATTCATTTATATAGCGCCTTTTACAATTTAGCATTGTCTCAAAGCCGCTTCGCAATATTACACTTTCTTAAAAGGCCAATCCAAAGTTGAGCAAGCCTAGGGTGACAGTGGGAAGGAAAAACTCCCTGGTGCGTCGGAGATGCACTCCGTCTCCCTATTTGGAACGCTGCCGCCTGCAGCCTCCCTCCTGCACTCTTAGTGCATTTTTGAGCTTCGGCTCGCCCCCTGGCGCTTCGGGGGCTCACTGCGTCGCCCTATTTGGAACGCACCTCGAAGCAGCTCATTTCTTTTGTAGATTGGAGAGCCTTTTGCTCTGCCTTTTTTAGTTCTCCCTTCCTTTTGTCCCCCTGCGTCGCGTGCACCCACTACACGCATCTTTGAGTCCTATTTCCAGTTCCGTAACAAATATGTCCATTAGGTAAATTATGTAAAAAATGTAAATAAGATCATTATGTTCTAGTGTCTATGTGTCATAATATAAAAAGCAAGACCATAAATCAGTAGGGGCAAAAATATGAGATGTTCATTTTGAATTCGATCGTTGTTCTAAATTTGTGTACACCAGAGGAATTTTGTTTGAAAAATAGTTGTGAAGAAGTGTTCATTTACTTTTGCCTCAAATCAGTGTTTAATCGCTTTGACAGAGATCTGTAAATGTATACTAAATTGTAATATGACATCATAATCTCTGGACATTGTAGCTGTAAACAGATCACCTCAACAGCCAATCAATGCTACAGATTCACGAGCAGAGGCGGGAGTTAAAGAGCAGAATCTACCATTCATGTTTTTTCTTTCCACAACTTGAGCCGTAAATGTCTTTTGTAAGTGAAAGCCTGTGTGCCTGTAAGTAGTACTCCTGTACCTCACCTATAACTACAACTGGTTTACATTTACTTTTTGAGTCCATGTTTCATCTGGATTATCTTCTGTGTTGTTTGTAGTACTGTCTATCAATGCACGTTTGGATTCTGTCAAACAAAAAGTGTAAGACCCATCATACTATCATGGTTTGTTACAGTTTTTCCCTAGATAGCATTGGTGGTAACAATACATTACTG
This sequence comes from Parotocinclus cesarpintoi, assembly GCA_034780495.1. NCBI lineage: Eukaryota > Metazoa > Chordata > Actinopteri > Siluriformes > Loricariidae > Parotocinclus > Parotocinclus cesarpintoi. The sequence continues at coordinate 1,833 of JAUZSV010422688.1, forward strand.
TATTTTCTATCATTATCGTGAATTCAAAAGTGTTCAGTTTAAATTAAAAAAATGTTTAGCTTGTGTATAACAGTTTAGGTTTTGGATGTGATGGCATTATTTATGCTATGTTAATGGTAGCGTGTTTTCAGCTGTGTCTCTGATACATTTATGTATTGTTTACAATTAGTATTTTTGTGAAAATACCTTGTATATTACATAATCACAAAATGTTACTTTGTAATTAAATCAAATATGAAGTAAATTTTAAATAAATTTGTAATTACATTTTTACTATATATAAAATTATAATTAAATTAAATGTCTATATAATTAATGAACATAAAAAGCGATGTGACTATGGTCCAGTCAATGAACAGTCATTTTGAAAGAACTGTTTAAAAGGTGCATACTGGGATTTGGGTGCTTTGTGTTTGCATCAGAATTGCAATTAATGATGCATTGCATAGTTTGCATTGTCTGGTGTGCATAATCCCAATAACTGACGATTATTCTTTTTTGTCTCAATGTGTAGTTCCTGCATGTTTCTGGGCTAGCGAATATAGTATTGACTAGTTGTTAAAATAAAGACTGGTTTGCAGGACCTGTCAGTGTTTTTGGCACAAGAAATAAAGTGTGTTTGGTATGACCATTTTTGCAGGCTTTAATGTTAAGGCGGATCATGGACACATTTGAATCGTTCACAATCTGAAATTGTCATATTTGCATGTCTCATTTGACCCACTCTTACAGCAGATTCATTATTGTTATGTAATTTATGTAAAACCATGTTTTCCACTCTTTTTATAGAATTGTTATCTTTTGGTAATGGTATAACTACACATACGTTACATACACTATGGGGTAGATTTAGGTTATTAGGAGACTTTAAAATGTTAGGTTATTGTCTTCAAGTTAAAACACATGCTCACATGGTAGATATTTTCACACTTTACCTAGTCTTTGTTCCTGTAAGCAATGTCACATGATATCTGATTTAGGATGTCTTCTGTTTTTTACATAGATACTGCTTTGTGGTTGCTCTGGGTTATCTTACTTTCTGCCAGATTACCCGGGTGTATGTTTTTGACTACGGCATGTATTCAGCAGACTTCACTGGGTAAGTCCTTTTAGCATCACTGCAGCTTAATATGTACAGTAGCTACACAATTATTAGTGCTAACTCACTCAACACTTTATTAAGTACACCTATTCAACTGTTTATTGAAATAAATATTTAATCAGCCAGCCAAATTGGAGCAACTCAGTGCATGTAGGGCATGTAGATCAGTTCAAGATAATCCATTGTGTAACGATGGGGCTTTGAACATGAACATGGACATGAACATGATGATCACAATGGGTCTATGAACATGATGATCACAATGGAGCTATGAACATGATGATCACAATGGAGCTTTGTACATGATGATCACAATGGAGCTATGAACATGATGATCACAATGGAGCTTTGAACAATAGGATAACAATGGGGCTTTGAACATTAACATGAGTATCACAATGGGGCTTTGAACATGAACATGAGGATCACAATGGGGCTTTGAACATGAACATGAGGATCACAATGGGGCTTTGAACATGAACATGAGGATCACAATGGGGATTTGAACATGAACATGAGGATTACAGTGGGGCTTTGAACATGGACACGAGGATCACAGTTGGGCTTTGAACATGGACACGAGGATCACAAAAGAGCTTTGAACACAAGCGTTGACGTGAAGATGAGGATCACAATGGGGCTTTGAACCGGAACAGTAACTCACAACTAAACAACTAAACACATACAACCGTTACAACCAAGGTATGTAGAAGAGTGTCTATAAAAGCACAACACATCAATCCTTGAAGTGGATAGGCTACAGCAGAAGAAGAGCACACAAGGATCTACTCCTGTCAACTAAGAACAGGTGGCTGAGGCTGCAGTTTGCACAGGCTTACCAAAATTGGACAACACTGGCATGAAAAATGTTGCTGATGGGTCTCCATTTCTGCTGCAACAGTCTGAAACTCAAAGCACCTTTACACTACAGACTAGCCAAGCATGTATTCAGTATTAATATGTATGTTCCTTTTTCAGCTACAATCACTGATATAATGTCAAACATAAAGTCATTGTCATAGACCTGGTACTGAAGAACTCTTATACCATCTGTAAGTAATGTTACATTTTGCAAGGCCAAATGCTGGCTTCATAAGTGTAAAATCTGCAGTCACACTAGATATTTGCAGTTCATGTGGCTCTGTGAAATACATTGAGCCAAGTAGGGCTGGCGAATGATTGTTCATTTTGATGCAGATAGCATAACCTTGGCTAGCAAAACTGCATCGGGAATAAAAGCTACTGGCTTTACTTCTGCTTTGCAGAAGAAAGAAGGCTATTAACGTTACAAGGCTCTAAATTCATCTTGTTCTCAGTTTGAGAAATTGGCGTGTTGTAAAAATACTTCTATGGCTTCAGTTAGCATTTGGGCTCTACAGTACTACTACTATACGCAGCTCAAGGCCTTCAAGTCACTGTGGCCAAAAGCATTGGTGCGATTTGCCAAGGACATGTTTTGCATGGTAAAGTTGATCAAATTTAAAACGTGGTACAATTTTGCTCACACAGTTTATTTGCTGCGAAAGTCTGCCCTGCAAAATAGCTTATCATTGCAAATACTGCTGAAATGAATATGAGTTCACTTATGAAATTCCACTCACAAAAGTCTAGTGTTACCACAGCTTATGTTGGACTCTGGGGATATGTTCTATAGACTAATTTAGGGGAAAATTCCATTGTATTTTGTTCACTGCAAGTCTCATTAAAGCCTAAATGTAATTGTCTGGGGATCTCAGCGAGGAGTAGTTCCTTAACCACTCCCAAGAACTGTTTGGTGCAAGGCACTTGCATCTGTGATGATCACTACACACTTACGTCACAAAGTCTGGACCAGTTTCTGCATACTTACTTCACTCGAAATTCCTATGCACGGAGCAAATACACTACCTTGAAGTGGGTAGAAATAAGCTAAAAAACTCCCTATACACATCATTTGAAAAACTACAGTTGTTCCAGTTCCTGTGTTGTGATCAAATAAGTAAGCGCCCCTTTTTCAACAATAGAGGAATTATGTATAATATTCTGGTTTGAAAGTTCCTATGGAATAATGACTCACCTGGAGAAGGCTGATTGCTTTACTGACCAACTGTTAAGTTTTGTGAAGGACTAGAAAATAGGCTGGGTCAGTTTGTTGTTAGTTAATACAAATGCTTCTAATATACTGACATTCTTAAGAATGCTGTTTTTGATACTGTCACTGACATGTCAAGCCTTTAGGATGAATAGGAAGTCCAACTCTAAGGAAGCCTTTTCAGCCATTATCAGTTGCTGAACTTATTGCACTTGCATGTGAGTGGAGAAAAATATTGACGTGCTTCCTAGTTCAGCTTGTAATATTCAAAGAAATTGGGGCAACAAATCCATATTATTAGCCATGATTTTGGATGTGATGTTTTGGTGCCCACACCAACCATTACATGACATTTTATCTCACAATACAGTGGACCAGCCACATGTGCAATTATGCAGATTTGAGTTGCATAAAATGGCTAAAAGTTCACACATTTTATTTCATGTTCTACTTTGAATATTTAAACTCCATTATTAATTGTTTAGCCCCTTGGAAAAGCCATATATAGCATCAGCTGATCCATTACTTTTTGGGTCCCAATGTGTAGATTTAAATATTGATTACTGAATACTGAATACACAGAAAGTCCTGGAATTCCTGTGTGAAGTCTGCATCTCCTCCATGTCCGCTTCGGTTTATTCCAGGTGCTACGGTTTTCTTCCAAAGTAAAAATACATGCAAATAATTGGAGATACTAAATGGACTATTTATATGTTTTAAGTTGACCTTGTACAAAATGTGTGTATCGATGTAACCTTGCTCCTGCCATGAATATATATGTGTACTGATGTGACATTACATAAACAAAATAAACAAACAAACAATCATATAAATGCCTGTAGAGGTGTACATACTTTGCAGAAGCAACTTGAAAGTGTTCCATGAAAGTGTGCAAGGGTGGCACCATTTACAGTTACTTTACTGTAATTGTTCAGAACTCAAAGTGTTAAAACACAATTGCTTGGATTGTACATCGCCACACTGTATTAGTAATGAGCAGCTCTGAATATGAATGTCTGCCAAATTACTAAATTACACATAAAACTGGTGCTACTTATGACTCTATCTGCATCTGCAGGAAAATAACTGTTATTAGTATAGAATACACAGTAGGTCCATAATGAACAGATTAATAACACAGTGTAATAGTTGACCATATTTGTACTAATAATCTTACTGCAATTGGATGTAAAAGTGACCTGTTATATTGCCTATTCATACTTATTCTATTCATGTCTCCCGCTCTCCCTCCAGCCCCATGATGGTAATCACACAGAAGATCACCAGCCTGGCATTTGAGATTCATGACGGTGAGTGACATGTTCACTGCCTTTATCTTCTCATCAGACGAGTCGGAGTGATTTTCTTTTTCTATTCTTTCTTTGAAATTGTCATGGCTGGAGGTGGCCATATGCTCCACCAACTGCATCTCTGCTCCTATTATGAGGACAAAAGGCAATCAGTGTTGCAGGATAGAAAAGAGGGTCCCATGACACTTTATGCTGTGTCATACATTATGTATATATATATTATATGTATTATGTTATAGAAGACAGCCAAAGGATCAAGCCGTTTAAGAACAATGTTATTGCACTGAAGCGAGAAATTACATTTTCCTGCTTTCTATTCAAAAGCGAAGGTACTATGCCCAAGACACTAGCTGTGCTTGCAGGAGTCTAATCCTGTATAACCTTATACTCACGTCTCTGCTTCAGCATTACACCGTGCTTTTGCAGTCTAAGCCCAACTCATTCATTCATGCCATTCACTTGTTACTCATTATCTAACATACTGTATGTCGTATTACATTTAGCTAAATGACTTGCTATCATCATGAATATACTATATATGTTATGATATGTGGTTTGGATCCAAGGATGCAGGAATAAAGGAACCCCACGACGTATAATAATAATGGGGAAATACCTAAAAAGGCAGAGCAAAAGGCTTTCCAAATTATAAAAACAAAAAGCGGGAAAATACACACAGCTGTGATGCGTCCCAAATAGGAATGGCACTCACAGCTGACGCGAACGCGATTCGGTCACAATGTGCACTGATACAGCAGAGAGCAGACGTACGGTGAGCGCGAATGGCACGGAGGAGCTCTGGAACACCAGAGGGCGAGCGTGAGTTTGAGTGTGCAGTAGTGCACGAGGAAGGAGTGAGGCTTGGTAGGGATTGAGCGAGCACGGAACGGGAAACCCTGATTCTATCCCTGAACCGCTAAATACCTCAGGGGTTTCCCCCATACGCGTCCGTCGGCACTACAAGCCCTGGGACGTTACGGACTGTACTTACATGATTGCTTACAAAATCACGTAGAGAGTGGAAGACTGAGCGTACTGTGTGCGCCTGTGTGTGTGATAGGCATATGTATATATACTGCTCACAAAAATTAGGAGATATTATATTTCATTTTGAAATTTTTGTGAGAAGTATGTATATATACAACGACAACATTGGGTTTAATGGCTATCTATACAGGACAACCTGGGATAGCCAATTTCTGAAAAATGGGTCTGTTACTATTAATTACTTATATACATAGACTATAGTTTTAGGTCAGATGCCCTTCTTTGCCACAGCCCTCCTCTTTTTCCCGGACTTTAAAGAAGTGTTTATTACCTATTCTAATTCTTAAAGCAAACATATGGTGATTGGATGGACATTAAACAGCACAAGTTGACCATGATGAAACATGGATGGACTGACCCTTGTTGAGTTTAATATCTATTGAGAGCATGATGTATGTCTAAAATATATGTGCTGAAGTTCAAACTGATAACATTCTTTAGATTAAAAATAATTAACTACCAGGCATAGTTGAGGTATGCTGTTCATGAGCATTGTGCAATGGGCAGACGCACTCTTTGTCCCTGTTATGGCACGTCACGGTTTATTTCCTGTCTGATTACCCTTTTACATGAATGCTGAAGGCATCTTGAGGCCAAAAACTCAGAATTGTCTTTCTGTTTAGAGAAGTTCCTCTTTTAAAGCTAAACTCAGTTTCTGTGGTTCTGTTTGACCAACTGAGCTTACGAAGTGGTTGATGAATTTCAGCATATTGTGACATCAGCCTGATGTGAGTCACCAAAGGAATGGCTTGCAGCAGCATGCATGTGACTGGTATGTGACTTCCATATTCCACTGGGGTTCCCGAAATGTTTGAACTTCAAGTAACAGCAAAAATCCACAGAAAGTCTTATGGTGAATGCACAGATTTATTTTGTGAATTTACTAATTTAAACATTATACACCATTATTGGGCAACACGGTAGCACAAGTGTTAGAGAGCCGGCGAGGAGGAATCTAACAACAAGTGAGTAACTCCATGGATACCTCAGACTCCATCTGTGTGGAGTTTGCATGTCCTCCCTAATTGGTTGCTTTAAATTGCTATTGATGTAACCTTGAGCCTGTTGTGAATAGCTGTTAATGCTGATTATACAGTCAATTAACAAATAAACAAACAATCAATAAGAGTTATTAAAATGTTGCACATATGTGTTTTAGTTTTCTAGTGTTTTTAAGCTTTCATTTATTTATGCTAGTATTTAATAATGTCTACGACGAAGAATACAAAGCAGTTCTGCTAAAAAGATCTGCTTAATGCTGTAAATGTGAATTAGGGTCGTACTCCTTTTCAGCTCCGGTGTGTCAATCACTTATATTGTTTGACTTAAACCATTTTGTGTTGTATTTAAGGTGAAGAGCTTCCTTACATCCTTCCTTACACTCACTAACTCACTCACTCACTCACTTTCTTATCTGCCTGATCCTGAACAGGGTGCAAGTCAGGAACAACCCTAGACAGGGTGCAAGTGCATCTACCACACAAACTCGCACACTGATGAACACACCCACACACTGGATGTACTTTAGAGGCACCAATTAACCTAACACCCATGACTTTGTACTGTGGGAGAAAACCGGAGTACCCGGAGTAAACCCACATGAACACAGGTAGGACTTGCAGAAAGTACCCAGACCACTGCCCCTGGGAATTGAACCCTGGACCTTCTGGCTGTGACGTGACAGTGTTACCCCTCCTTACTTAAACGAAACTGAATGATAAAGTCATTTAAAATGCATTCATTCATTTTCTTATGCGTTTAATCTGAGTTCAGGATAGCGGCAAAGTGCATGCGTTTAGAATATCCAAAAGATTTTCAACCTGCTCTGTGGATTCTGTGACTCAGATGTATTTTGTCACCTGGCAAATCAAATTTGCATTCTAATTGCATACCTGTTTTTGACCAAATGTCACCTTTAAAATGAGATACGATATAATGAATTAGTAACACAGTGAATGACTCACTGCATTAAAATCAGCTCGTGAAACTGCTCAAACTGTGAGGCAATCGATGCAAATTTCAGACATCCAACTGCTCACTGTAAGCTCATTTGGGTAGTTAATCGAGCATTGCTTCCCCTCTCACACTGCATCAGACATTAGACAGTCAAGGTCATATTTGGAGCAATCCTGAAATTTACAGGGTTTAGTTTTTTTTCTGTATCTGTATTGTATCTTCTGAGGGATGCATTACACATGATTGATTCGGTAAGGTGACCAATCAGGTGATGGATGGATTTAATAACTTGAAAAAAATGTTCATTGCTTTGAAACCTAGAAGTAACAGTTGAGCTTGCTGCACCTGTTCTCTCCTCTCAATTAAGCCTGCCGTTCAAATTGTAACTGTGTTTTGATGTGCTGTTCAAATACTTGAATAATCAGATAAGTATAGATATCAGATAAATAAGTAGTAAAGTAAGTGTGTGTGTGTGTGTGTTTGACTCAGGCCTGACAAAGACTGAGGAGCATCTCAAGCCCAGTCAAAAGTATCTCGCTGTCAGGTACGTTTGAAAGGTATGTTTATATCTGGAACAGGACTGTGTGCTCATACCACCTTGTTAAATCCTTTCCTCTATCTTACCTGTATTACTGCTTTTAGCCTTTTTTTCATACTGACTCAATATAAATAAATATGTGCTAATACAGGATATTAGTCCAGCAGTCCAGCTTTATACGCAAGTGCAGGTTACAGGGCTGACAACTATCCCGTCATGGCTGGGAGATTTCCACAATTTAGTCCGATCTCCCGGTCTCCTGTAAAACTCGATGGATGGACTTTTTCATCTGTGGTGTGGAGAAAGACCTGGAATACTGATTCACCAGACAAAAATACACATTTCTATTGAGTGATGGCCCATTCCAGATGCCATTCCACAATGCATTTTTCATACCAATTCCAATCTGACTTGTGGTTGTATAAAAAATATGAAAAAGAAATGGTAAGCACATGCTTTTGCATCTATTTTCAATTACTGGTGTCAACAAAATGAAACCAAAATGCGACACCTTGTCATCCATAATGACAGTAAAAATGGGTGATATCAAAGCTATAATCACAATATATTGTAACAATATGCAATTAATTATGTTCGAGTGTTCAAATCATGTCTGTGGCCTTGGGTGATATTGAACCTGGCTGTTACAAGTAAGTAAATAAAGCAGCACAAAATTGCCCAACCGGGGATTAACCCAACTTACACAAACATGCTTAATGTACAGAACCCAGTGGTCAAAGGTAATATACAGGGAATGGACAATGAAACTGAAACACCTGTCATTTTAGTGTGGGAGGTTTCATGGCTAAATTGGACCA
>JAUZSV010422699.1:0-10674 GCA_034780495.1 Parotocinclus cesarpintoi
CATTTTTGGACATGACTATAGGGTAGCTTAGCAATAGTTTGACAAAACATGTAGGTATTATTTAGCTAACTAGTTGTACAATTCAACTGTATTACTTTAAGCAATTGGTGATTTAAGGCTTTCTCTGTGGTGGTGAGCTAGCAGGTTCGACTGCTGAAAAATGCCACTTATCGTGAAATTCACTGTATGCAGGCTGAGGCATACCCTGGACAGGGCAGCAAAAAAGGGTTTGTAGCCACATCAAAGCCAACTTTTATTTTGTAGAACAGGGTCTGAACCCAGGTTCTACATAATGGAGATACAGAAAGGAAACACGGGTGCTGCTGGGTTTTAATGTACGTGCCATTTTAACATAGGCATGCAACGTTTAACTGGTCAAATCTGTTCACTTTAAGGCTATAGGTCTTTAACATGATATATTATAAAAGGAATTCAATCTCCAGATGTTGCAGCTGTAAACAGCTTGTCACCTCAGTAGCCAATCAGTGCTGCAGATCTATAAACGGACACAGGAACTTGAGTGCGCAACAGCCTTACCAGTAAAGTCCTTCTTAGCTCACTTTTAAACCACAGACTCCGTTGATTTGTGTGCATATTATTCATGCTGTTTTGATGGCCTTCCTCTGCTGATTGTCAGAAGCTGTAAATGATGTTAGACTGTGCCCGTCCTATTGGTTTAACACCACCCCCGCTGCATTTATATTCTCTCTCACCTAAAGCTATATAAACTGGTTCACATTCACTCACTGAGGCTCGGTTTCATCTGGCTGATCTTGCACGTTGATATTTCATGTTCTTCCTGGACATAAATTTACAGTCTCTCCAACTTTCCATTCTATTTTTCCTTTGGCCCATTTGCCCCTTCAGTGAATATATGAAGCACAGCCCCACTGTGTGAGCCATGTAGCATAGGAGGTCTCTTGTGCAGGTAAATTATAAACTCGCACAGAGGCAGAACTCGTTAGCCGACCTGTCAATCAACACGAGACTCGCTGGGGAGGAATCGCTGTGACACTGGCAAAGAGGTCATCTATGAAGACATTCATTTTCAATTCATTCATCAGATTGCCACCGATATCAATTTACTGCACAACAGTGACTTTGGCCTGGCCCCATGGCAACCAGGGCCACGCAACCATTGTGCATTCTAACTACCAAGCCATTCCGCCGGTCTGATGATGGCAACATTGCGACATTAAAACAGGGTCACCTTCATCTAAAACAAAACAATAATCTAACAATAAATAAAGAATGTAAATATGTGCCTGATTGTTATCAGAATGGAAGGCCTCTTAAATGCTGTGCTTGGTGCACTATCCTGTCTGTCTCAGGCTACTGCTTCTTCTCATTGAGATGCAGTGGGAGACATGCAGGCCAGAGGGAGATTCGATCAGCAGCATGAGTATTAAATTAGTTGTCAGGCATTGTGCATATGTCAGCACAGTAGTTCATTAACAGTGTTTGTTTTTGAAAACCCAAAGAAATAGGATAAAAAAGGGAAGATAAAGGAGAGGAACAAGGGTGGCAAAAAGTCACAGGAGAGAAAAGAAAGCAGCTAGATCAGAAAAGTGCGCATTGCCAAGTCATCACACAAGTCAAGGACATCAAAGGTGAGCTTTACGAATCGCACTTTAGGGACTAGTAACAAAATCTTACACACCACGAAATGGCTGTTTTAATATACATCAGGTTTTTACATGGCAAAAGTCTTGTTGTTGGATGCAAGCAACTGCAAACCATTGATTCAGCCTTAATGAGTTGAATAAACTGTACTACAGTTGCTTTTCACCCAACAGATGCCACACCCCCAACCAAACAGGCAGGTGTCACAACAGAGTTCAAACGTGCGACTATGGGTTTGCAGGGCATGACGGGGCACAGATGCACTGGTAGAAAACTACCCCCACTTTACCCACTCACGCTTTAACAAGCTCTATGACATTACGATGAATGAGACAGCCAAGGGAGTGAAGGTTTCTCACCATACCACTGCAGGCTCATTAATGAACAACTGAACACCTGAGATTTAATTAGGGCATGTTAACAAGCCAAGACAAGAGAATCTTATTAGAGGACCACAATGTTGGAAGTTGATGGAAATTGAGTTAAGGTCCTTAAATATATAATAAGTATGCAATTCAAGAAAGAGAATTCCGAATGTGCTAGAACCGAACTGAAATCTTTGGCACAGGTTCAGAGTATGACAGGGTTCGTCCCAACTCTGGTCCTGCTGTATCTGGCTATGAGGGGATTGAGAAAATCAGCATCCTGCAATGCTGACACTCTGCCATTAAAATTCATGTGTCACACTGACATTCTGCTAAACTTCACCCCTGCTGAGAGCAGCTCAAGATCATGCTAGAATAACATTAGCTCAGTGTTTTTAAGATGCATGCAATCAGTAAAAAACTAAATGGCTTTTAAGGCAACCAAAACTTACTAGGAAGAAACATGAAGATGATAAGAGTTGATGGAAATGTGTAAAAATGAGAATGGCTATTGGGTAGATCCTGTTTGATTCCATATCAGGAAGTTTCGAGCAGCACAATGACAAAGTGGTTAGCACTGTCATCCCACAACTCCAGAGGCCTGGATTACAAGTCTGCTGCACATGCTCACCGTAATTGTGTGAGTTTAGTCCCGCTACTCCACTTTCTTCCAACATTCTCTATACCCAAGTTAGGTTAACTGGTGCCTCTCAAGTGTCCCAGTGTGCACACACAATACCTGTGGGGTTGTTTCCCACCTTGGCTGTCTGATTTTAGCTGAGGATGCCCCTGAATACCTCAGCTTACGCTAAGTAATTCAGGTTTTTGAAATAAATAAATCAAATTACAGAAAGATTTGAAAATTCCACAAAGAAAAATTAAGCGACTTGTATATTTCTCCTTCTACAGTGCATGATATCATTAAGTTATTCTGTGAAACGGGAAGAAATTTAATCTGTAAAGGGCAAGAGTGCAAGCCTAAGATGGACACCTGCATCAAGAATTGTTGTTTAATCAACATATATAATTACATGGGCAATTGATTACTTCGGCAAACCTCAAGCACTACAATACAGGGTTACGGACACAAATGCCACTTGTAACGTTACTGTGCAAAAAAAAAGAAGCCCGGTTATGTTAACCATGTACAGAAGCTGCATTAACTTATCTGGGCTTAAAGGCATCAGGGATGAATTATCACACAATAACAACATGTATTCTTGTCCAACTGAACCCTAGTCCAGAATATTTGTAAAGATATGGACACTGTATGCACACCCCATACTGTTATCAGCAAAAATCCAAAAGCAAGGGGCTGACATGGGATTGGATTATGTCAGTGAGCATGACAAAGTTCATTTACACTTTACAATGGCAGCATTAGAATTTAGAGAAGAAATTCAAGACGTTCAAAATGCCGTCAAGACATCATCTTTACCAGGCACATGCATGTTTTTTCCAACAATACAACGCAAATCAAGCAAAATCAGGAAAAGTTAGAACTGAAATATGGAAATTCCTTTCAAACTTGCATGCGGTACTTAATATACAACATTTTAATAATTTTAAATGCATTTGTTGACAAACTGGAGATCCTAGAAGAACCTAGCATTGTTCCTTTCCTTGCTTCTGCGTTTAGTAACAAATCCTGAACATAATCACATGTTGACGTTACATGTTTGAAATCACATTACTAGCCTTACATTGCACCCAATACAACAGTTTTTTTCTTGGACTCTCTTGCAGGCCAGAAATGAATGGATGCTTATTAACAAACACCAACAAACTGTCTGCAATGAAATTAAAGTTAATTTAGGATCCAATTCGTTTGTTTGTGTTTTACATAACATGCCAGCTTTTCTGGTTTGGGGTTGTAGCTGCAAATATGCCAGAATGTGAGCCTATTGTCAGAGGTAACTGCCTAATTTCAATAATAATTAAAAAAAAATAAACAATGCTTATTTAAATAACACTTAATTGTTTTTATGAGGTTAGAAGGCACGCGTTTGCAATAGTTGAAACCAGCTATTTGATGGGGAGATTTAAAACCAGTAACCAAACAGAAATGCAGAAGAAGGTTAAATATGGCATCGTGCCAGGGCTCATTAAAGCCTGCCAATCTGTATTGCCATCTAGTGGCTGAGCCCTGGTCTGGTCAATAGGGTAAACATATCCAGATATCACAAATCATAGGCACATGGGGGCACATCACCTGCTTATAGTATTGTGAACAGAGCAGTAACGAAAAAAAGAAAAATGACAAGGTCAAACCAGTTAGTTAAAACAGTTCACGTCTTGTTCATACTTGTGAAGAAAACCTTAATCTAGGAATAGTTTGGCCAATGAAAGACCACTTTTTCTTTTGGTAACACTGCTGCTGTTTAGTGTTTGTTTATTCATCACCTGTAATAATAAATAAAAAACAACTATACAGCGTTTAGACTCGTCCATGTGTTTGTGTGCATGTCCCGATTAAAAAATCTTCCTGCATGCCCACCACACATAAACTGCTCTACAGCACTACACAAATTAGGGGAAATTTATTATAATATCCACTAATTTTTTTAACCAGTATATTATATCCAACATCACTAGCTTTGTCTTTATCAAAAGTTTTTGTGGTAAGTAAATCTAATTACCTCTCACTTAACAGTGTGAAAGTAATGTAAACAATATGCAAACTTAGGTCGCCAGCTCAGTTTGATTCACTCTCATTCACACAGACAATCTGCATGCATGGCAAGGCCAGCAAACGATCAGTTATTGAACAATTAACCCCTCTTGACATGCCTTGCACAAACAGATCAATGAAGATCACTTAAACAGTGGTGTCATACATGATGTACCATCAGTCTCCTTCTTCCTACCAGTCAGAGTAAACCACTGCAAAATTTCATTATCTCTAAAGGACAACTTGAAATCAAGCAAGGGGTGTGATTTATATGCATTTATTTTGCATGGCTTCGAGGCAGTTGGGGGGGTGCTAAGGTGGTGGGTGTGTGAGTGCACGTGTGCGCATGTGTTTGTGGGGGGATGCATATTTGCATGCAGATATTATAAATGCAATTGTCTTCTTCATGCTGGCAAGCAGGGGGGTTCTTGGAAATTGACTTTTTGATTATTCATTTAGTGTGATAATTAAATAGTCCTTGCCCTGGGAACACAGAATGACTGAACCACGTCGAGGATATCTAACAGGGCTTGACGGAGCCCTTAATGTTTATCACTGCTAATATTTCACTGCCTAAAACAATGCCTGCTGCTCTTCTGTGACACAGGACTCCCAATACTACCGCACACAACTACTGTTAAAATTAGTAGTATTGAAAAGTCATTCAAAAGTTTCAGCTGCATCAATGCAGTTATGAAACTGCTCGCAAAAATTATGGGACATTATATTTAGAAGTCACGTTGTGAGCGGTATATTATCCTTACTTGTTACTTTGAACTGCTTCAAACATTCGAGTATTTCTAAATTATGCATTTGTGTGACATGACTGATAATAGGCACAGTAGAAGACTGGGACGACAACCAATAAAACAAAACAGAGTTGAACACCTAAATAGAACTACAGACTCAAGGGGTTGCAAAAATCTCAATGAACCTGAAAACATAATTTCATATTGAAGATGAAAGTCTCTGAAGCACATCTTCTTTGTTCTGTTATACTCTAGTGCAAGTAAATTACCAGTTGAGTAACGTTTTTTCCTCCGTCTTGCTACAGTAATCTGCTGGCGTGTACAAGAACATCTGGTACTTAAATATGGTATGTATTGCTGATAGACCATTTCATCTTTATATTCGTTTTACTGTAAATTCTGAAAAATATACTAGATCTCAAATTTCTCCAAAGATAATAGAAATTAGACATCAGCATCACACTGGACAATTTAGAGCTATAAAACCCTTTATAAAATAGAGCTTACAATTACTGAACTCATGCAAACACTGAACATATCACTGTATGGATTGTAATTGCTTCTGAAGCTGAATTTAGCTAAAGTATTTTCCTTCTTACAGTCTTCAACAAATAAGCCCTTTCCAGACTGGGGTTCCAGACGTCAAGAGAACTGAAGCGCTATAAATGGAAGAGCCCTCGTTATGCTAATGCAGGACACACGCTCTGTTTCGCAAACTATGCATCCTGTCACTAGTCAAACTGCATTTGAATAACCCCCTTAAAATTCTTTCACAGTGATATGAAACTATGTGACTGTGGAGCCAGTCTTGATTTAGCCACTGGCCTGAAAAATGGAGCTTGTTTCCCTGTTCAGCCTAAAGAACAAGCATCTTTTCTAATAAATGTTATTCAAATGATGTTTGTTTTAAATATGCAGTTGGTTTATGATTCTTCTTGAATAATCATAGCAATCGCAATGCTGCAAATCTGAATAAAACATCTGAATTCCAAACTGCTGTATGAAATATGGATTGCTTCTCCCATTAGTGTACATTTTAAAGCATGTTCCACATGCAGTCACTAGTGCACCCAGGCCATATCTGCAAGGTAACATTAATAAACATGTTTATATTTACACTTGCTAATCACTAAGCTGCATTACCCAAGGACAGGGCATGAACTTTATAAGACTAAGTCTAAGAGACAAAAGTATCATGTATATGTATGAAATATCCACCAATCAGGGTTTGTAATTGTGATTATGTAAAAATATTTAGCTCCCTGTCCTGGTACATACTTTAGGACTTCTAAGTTAAATTAAATACAATAAGACACTGCATGATCGAGTCAGACAGAAAAATGCACCAATGGGCAAGTACACATAATATTTCTGTTGAACAAACAAATTTAGTCTCTCTGCATTTAAATTCCTGTGTACAATTTTATTGACGGAATTCACCAGCGACTTTTAAGCATACGTCTGCATGGCTGTATAGGTAGATCGTAAGCTTATAACGGTAATGAGCACCAGCACTACCAATTCTAACCTCTTTCCCCTCTACAACCCCTTAAAAATCGTTGAGGCTAATTTCAATATTCATGAGCTCTCCACAGGCTCAGTTCAGCAGTTTCCATTAAGCATTAATTAGGCGCCGGAGGGGGAAGCAAACACAAATAAGGAGCTGAATAACTAATTAAGGTGTTTGAAACGCTGGAGGCCCACAATTGCACTAATGTCTGGTTAGGAACAAGATATGCTGTGGAGAGGTCTGCTTCAACAACCAACATATAGAAAACAGGTGGACAGTCACAAATCTCAGTAAAAATTAGATAAGCTTAAAAGTAGGAGGAGTGTGTGTGTGTGTGTGTGTGTGTGTGTGTGTGTGTGTGTGTGTGTGTGTGTGTGTAAATCACTGGTCTAAACAAATGACGTGTAGAACTTTTACATACGTTTATATATGTCACCCAGATGTGTATACACCGATAGAGTGAAAGAGGTTTTATTATGTTTCTTATTTTAAAGCTTTTGTATTTAAAAGGCCAAAAAATTTCAAGTACTTGCAGTAACTAGAATTAAGAATCAGGTATTAACCTTACTAGCTAGCACTTACCTAAATAGTACCTAATTATATAATATAATTCATTCTCAAATGAGGTTTATCATCATACAAATACAGGGCTCCAGACTGCGACTAATTGTTTACATGCACATTTACATGACATTTTTTTTCAGTGCAGGGTAGTCGTTCGAGCGAGTTGACCTGAGAGTGTCCCCACAGTATGAATTGCATCTGTCTCATTACCTAGTGAGTGCCCTTGCTTCCTACTGCCCATGTAGGGTGTTCTTCATGAATACCTTTCAAACCGACAATGGAACTAGGCTGCTTAGTCGGCCCTGGCTAACTGTGTTGCGGGTGTAAGACTTAAGCCTTTTTAAAGAGGAGGAAATCCAATCTACACCTGCAAATGTAGCTCCAATTGTTGCCACTAATTATAACAGTTTGTATAAATACTATGAGTGGGTTTTATTTGCAATGTAAGACATGAACGGAAAGGAATGGAAAGGGTCAGATTTCGCCAAGCAAATACCAAGAAACGGTTTACAGTTTGTCTTTCAGTATCACTTGAAAAATCCATGATGGGACTGAGCTCCCAATGATTAAGTGATAGTGAATAAATCAAAATAGCTGTCAAAACAGGATTCATCCTTTTCACTGGTCCTCCAATCATAATGCAGAAGCTCAGTGTCCAGGCCAACCTACAGCTCCATTCACCCCCAGAGCCACTGAGTGTCTGGGGGCAGGACAACATCGTGGCATTTATCCAGTGACTGTCGAGGCAATTAAAAAATAAAAAGAGTTCCATGCAGTCCCATTGAATTGAATTGACAGGCAAATGCATTGACCTTAGAGCGTATAAGAAAACAATTTGTTTAAATCTATGGCAGTAAGGCTATTTATAAGAAGTTAACAAAATCGAGTCAGTCAATTTGAGATATGTAGCTGATTCTGAACGTCTCTAAGATGGATGCGTTTTAACGCATTTGTAGTCAATGAAGTGTTAACAACTGTACATATGGCCATTTAACTTTTGACATTTTAGGGGAAGCTCAGCTTCCCTTGCAGTCTTACCAAAATCACAGCTGCTGTAGGATAACCTTTTAAAATAAAAATCCAGCTCACTTATTACAAAATAACATTTGCAATGGAAATTGTTTTATGTTTAAACAATTGTGTGTTTTATTTACTTCCAGCTCAGTAATGGTTCTTTCAAATCTAATTTTGTTACAGTTACATTATTTAGCAGATGCCCTTATCCAGAGCAACTTACAAAAGTTATACACAAAAGTTTGATAATTTCCTTAAGCTGCCTTGACAAAAATAAATAGTTTTTCCTAGTATGCATGCCTAATCTGGAGAAATAATAACTTATTTACTTTTAAGATATAGTTTATGTTAATAAAGTTCAAACTCCTGGAACGTATGTGATCCTATTAATTTCAAAGCTTACCATAGATCCCTGCCGTTGAGGTACAACAACACATTAAGTGTTGATTCATCAACATGCATGGTCATTGTTTTATAATATAAATTTTAAACTGGATGTGTCAAAATCAGAAGTTAGTGTGACCAACCAAGAAAGTAAGTAAAAAAAATTATAATAATGAGATCAGTAGTAAAAATGGGTTCATAAAAAAATCCCATGGGTTTCTAGAGCATTGAAATAGTAGATTTGATTATTAAAATTGTTTCTTTAGCAGTTAATAACTTTATCTTAACAAGTCCCTTTACATTTAGAATGCAATGTACATATCATTAGAATTTATATATTCACCATCCTACTTAAACATATCAACAATAGCATAAATGGGTGACATCGTGTTTAACATGTAAGCAATTGCACGCATTAGTCAAGTTCAACATGATTAACACTAGGACTATCATCACATTTGGATGTTACTGTAATAGTGGATAAACAGCCTGTAAAAACAAACTGGTGTGTAACCATTAATTTCCTCTACAAACACAATTTGCAAATCTAGCCAAGATTTTGATAAGGGAGCAATGGGTTTGTGTTTGCTCAAACCTGCAACCTGTTTTATTTTCTATGCACATCCTTCTTTCATTAGACCATTTGTCCCATTTGGCTAAGGCTTTGTAGGCTCACAGCATGGCATAAGATGAGGATTTGAAATACATGAGAAAAATAATTGATATTTCTATAGCGGATTTATCCTTAAGCTGGGAAATAAGATTTGAATTAAACCAATGAATCCTAAACACGTACTTAAGGCTTCTTATCTACAAAGTGAAATTCAGGTACAAAAAAAAACATAGCAATAGCAATCATTGATGCAAGCCCATCACCACATACACTCAGATTCAAGTGTGGGCAGTGCAGCCAACCTGACCAGGCACCCTACGGACGCAACTGACCATGTCTGAAGGAGGACAGTCAGGGATCACCTTGCAGCATTGCTGCTGCAGCAGTGGCACAATCAGCCAATCAAGCTGTCCAGCAGAGAGGGCAGATGGATAGGTCAGAATGTACATCAATGTATGTATGCGATTGCCATAAAAGTCTGAAAAGAAGGAGTCAGCAGCTATAAGCTGTACTAAGTCACTCGCTGTCAAACCATGGGAAACAAAAGGGGTGGTGGGCAACCATAGCATTTTTAAAAACATGAATAAGCTTATGACACCAAGTGTCCAAACGTGCTCGTTATTGTTGAAACAGCCTCTTAAATGGCTATTCTGGTTCCTAAATAAGAGTTTAAAAAACAATGCATTTTCGTAGATTAGTCACATAAATTCAGGAGCACTACGTGACAGTGGGACTAGTCATGTAAGGAATGTTTATTTCTCTATTTATTTTAAATTAAGACATATTTGGAAGTATTTACCTGTAAAAAATGTAATATTGCTTACAATACAAAAAACATTTGTTTGTTTGTTTCTTTGTGTGTGTGTGTGTGTGTGTTAGAGCATCCATGTAAGGCAGTAGCAAACAGCAACTTTGCAACAACGCAGGTCACAAAAATAAGTAGACATTTCATCATGGGACATTTCCTTTAAATATCCCCTATTTGTGTGAGCAGTATATTAGATCTAGGCCTTCAAAATACAACACGGACACTAAAAGATTAAGCAATGCTACAGCAGTGAATTTCTGTCTGTTGTAAGTTGTACATTCACAGGATCAGAATATTAAAATCTTGAATTACATTTCTTCATCATCATCATCATAATCATCATCATCATCATACACAAAACGAAGAACACAAT
>JAUZSV010422710.1:0-10673 GCA_034780495.1 Parotocinclus cesarpintoi
CACACACACACACACACACACACACACACACACACACACACACACACACACACACACACACACACACACATTCACACGATCCCTTATTAATCCATGGAATAAAGAATAAAGAGCAGGAGGTTCTCCAGCAGAAGAACCTGTGCAGATTTCGTGATGGGATGTCGAGGTTCTGCGACTGAGGACGGATGAGGTGGATGATCATCGGCATGACAGGACCTCGTCTCAGCTCTGACTCGTCATGCTCTGTTTGAACGAAGCTTATGGAGCAACAGCAGGAGCTTGATTCTGAATCCACCAGTAAACAGGAGAACCACCATCCTGCTGCTCTCTTCTTTATTTTAGGAATCCTCCTGGTGTTCCTCCATGTTCTTGGTGTTTGGTGTTTCAGCTCCCTGCCCTTTGTGTTCCACCACCAGCACCACCAGACCACAGTTTACCTTCTCGCCCTTGGGGTTCCCCCTCCACATTTTTTTATGGTTGTTCCACCTCCACATTCTTGGTGTTCCACCTCCACATTCTTGGTGTTCCACCTCCACATTTTTTATAGGTGTTCCACCTCCAGATTCTTGATGGGTGTTCCATCTCCACATTTTTTTATGGTTGTTCCACCTCCACATTCTTGGTGTTCCACCTCCACATTTTTTATAGGTGTTCCGCCTCCATATTCTTGGTGTTCCACCTCCGTGTTCTTGGTATTACATCTCCATATTCTTTGGGTTCCACCTCCTCGGTCTTGAAGTTTCACCTCCATATTCTTAGGGTTCCACCTGCAGATTCTTGATGAGTGTTCCACCTCTACAGTTTTGGTATTCCACCTCCACCCTCTTGGTTTCCACCTCCGTATTCGCGGTGCTCCACAGTCTTGGTTTTCATGTTGTTCCTCCACGTTCTCCAATGGTCCACCTTCTCACATTCTTGGTGGTCCCACCACACTCTCTTACTTTTCCTTTGCACAGTTGGTGTTCTTCTCCCATCGTCTCTGTCCCATCTGCGTTCTCTTTGGCTCGGGTTTCTCCAGACTCTTGGTGCTCCACCAACCTTGGGGCTTCTGCCCAGACCAGAAGGTTCCGTCTCCTGACCTGATGGCACTTTGTGAACTTGTTCCGCCAGGACGTACAATTTCGAGAGCTCAGCCTCGTTCTCTCCAAGCGTTCAAATCTGTAGCTGTAATTAGCCGTTGTCGCTCGTTACGAAGGAGGAGATCAAAGGAAAACAGCTGTTAGCCTTTTGGAGGTTAGCGCGTCATTAATCTAGCTCGTTTGCAGCGAGAACGTCCCACAGTCTCGTCGTCTGATCTCTTTATTTTCCTCCGCTACAATAACAAACCTTCGGCGCCGCACTAATCGCACTTCTCATCTTCGCTAATCGAGTCGTTAGCCGCCTAACGCAGCCTCGGGGGAAAGCGTCGTGGAACCCAACGGAAGCGGAAGCCCTAGAACCGAAGCGGTATAGTCCAGGAACCAAAATGTGGAACCAACATGGGTCGGATTATCTAGAAACGGTGCGTTCCAGCGCTCCAAAATAGGAAAACGACGGATGGAATTTCAGGAAATTATACAAACCAGGACGCTAGAAAAGATCTCGATCTAGAAAAGGGCAACCGATTCTAGAGCCGTGCCGAGAGCACCCTATCTAGAGCCATTGTATTATATAATTTCAGAAGAAGAATCGGTTCTGTAGCCTAAGGTTTTTTAAACCAATACAAGGCAATGGCCCGGCTCTAGAAAAGTACTCCTGATTCCTGAACTACCTGAACAGCAATCATATTCTAGATCATCTTGGTTATTCTAGAAATGCAGCTGATTCTGGAGCCGTTCTGCCATTTTCTTGATTTTTGAGACTCACAATGCGGTACGATCGAATTGTGGCTTTAATCTAGAATGATCTAGAAATTACTGTGTCAGTCTAGAACTACAGCATGACCTCTAGATTATTGGATAGACCGTACAGGAATTACCACGAGAACAGCTTAACTAAGGGATGAGTTCTAGATTCCTGGCTTGGTTTTGCAATTGTATTCTAGAGAACTTGGTTATTCTAGAAATGCAGCTGATTCTGGAGCCGTTCTGCCATTTTCTCGGGGTTTAGACAGGGTAGGTCACAAGTTTCAAGACTCGGAATAAGGTTAGATCGAATTGGAGTTTTAATCTAGAATGATCTAGAAGTTACTGTGCAAATCTAGAACTACAGCATGAACTCTAAAGTCTTTCTGCAGGTTTCTTGAGGTTTAAACTGTAGTTTTAATCTAGGATAAAACCTGCCTCTAGAAAAGCACAGAGGTTTGTTGAACTACAGTGAGAAATTACAGTGGAAATCTAGAGACCATCAACTGAGTTCTAGATTCTTGGATTGACTTTGCAAACATATTCTACAAAACTCCTTTATTCTAGAAAATACAAAACACTGTTTTGTCTGGAGCCTTTCTGCAAGGTTTCTGAAGTTCAGAAAGGCTAGGGCGCTAGGCTCTAGACCCACACATTGACTGAAGCATTGCAATGCAATGGCCCCAGCTCTAGAAAAGCAGTCAGAAACTGCCATGGGAATCTAGAACCGTATAAGGAATTATATGTCCGCTCAGAAAAATGTTTGAGTTCCTGAGAATTCCACCGTTCTAGAAAAGCAGTTGGTTCCATGACTAGAGTCCCAATGCTCTAGACTGTGCATTGAAGGTTCTAGAACTGCACAATGACCCCCCAAACGCATGACGACAAATCTGGATTTGCCTTTAGAATGGATGATTCTGTAGCCATTCTGGAGGACAATAGGCTTTAGGCTTGTGCTTAGGCTCCAGAGTAAGAAGATCAAGACCAGACTTAACTCGGCTCAAGAAAAGAACAAACGTTTTGAAAAATCCAGAACGTCCGTGTTCTAAAATCTATTCCAAATGCACCTTTTCTCCGTTTGTTCCTCGACCATACGCTCGTGCTCTAGAAAAGTGACAGGAGCCCAGCTGATACACACCAGGCGTTCAATCCCATTTCCCAGCATGCCTCCTGAGAGGTACTTGAGAGCTCGATGGAGACGTTCTGGACGGAGGAGTGGAAGTTTGTTTTCTAGAGATAAATGTGTGAGCGCCGCTATCACACGTGCTGTTTTTTTCACACTCCGTCTCGTTCTGATTAAAAACTCAGACAGCAGCAGACGCGGGAAAATCAGATTAGCCAAGCGGTTACGCAACGGCGAACAAGTGGACCATCTGGAAAAGGTGGTGAAGGGAAAAAAAAAAAAACTGCGCGAGAACATAGGGACTGCTTTTAATTCTGCTTTTATTTCATTCAACAAACAACTGAAAACAGAAATGGTAAGGCATGTTCTGCTCCTCACATCACCACAAGCTCTAGAAAAATCTCCCCAGCCTTCCAATAACCCCTGTCTGCAAACCTCAGGAACACGTTTCAACGACCACTCTTCGTCTGCAAAGAGGGCTCTGAAACCAGAGCGAGAGTTCTAGATCAACCAGACTCTAGAGCGTTCTAGAATCTTCTAGAATAGCACATTCTAACATCTCTAGGGAATTGGGCAAGCGCATTTGAGGATAGTTTAGGAGCTCTAGCTCTTCGCCGTGGATCGGGAAACCAGCCTGGGGTCTGGAACGCTGGATCTAGAAAGATTAGGCCTACGGGTTGCCGCGCCTCTAGAATCGCACGGTCGAACCAGAATTGCATAGAGGATTTGACAATCGACAGATTGAACAGTCCAAAGCTGGAGGTCCGGAGAGCTCTGTTGTGCTAAAGAAAAGCGAAGATCTAGATCCGCCGCCTACGATATCTAGAGTGACCCTTTTTATTCCAGAGCACCCTAAACGGTTCCGGAACTAAAGTCGATTCTAGACAATTCCGCACAACGGCGGAAATGGGGACGCTCATTGACTGGGGTTACTCCAGGTGTTCTTCTAGAGAGGCCTTTTTCTAGAGCTGTGCAGATTATGTAAACTCCTAGAACTCTCAGTTTGTAGAGGATTAGGATTAGCGTGGAACCGAGGCAATTGCTTCTAGACCCCCAGCATTCAACTAGAACAAAGGTGATTCTAGAGTGGCGCCATGCATTTTTTTTTTTTTTTAATCTAGATTTCATTCGCACAGGCCTTGACAGGATTGTCGGTTTAAGAACTGTATCGAATTTTCATGTCGAAAGATTCTAGAACAGGACGGAGGGCTGGGGCAAGGCTGCTGAGTTTTGGAGCCGAACAGGAACCAGACTCAAGAATCTAGAGCTGTCAAGATTATTCTTGATTCAGGACCCGACCTTATGGGAGCACATACTGCTTCAAATCCAGACTTAGTAAACTGTATGATGAGCTTTGTTTAGGTGGATGATAATGAGAGTTCTAGATGGTCGGCGCTTCTAGATCTCAAACCTGGAGAGATTTCGCTTGAGTTCTTTCACAAAGGTCCTACGTTTTTGTTTCTCTTTTCCGGTTGAAAGATTTCCCAGTGACTCAGTGAAACGTCCATGTTCAGTAGCTCGTGCTTCTGGATTTCAAGGAAAACCATTTCTAGAGGGTGATTAATTCGAGAGCAATCTCATAGAAAAATAAAGATGCATAATGAACATCTGAGTGATCGAGAAAGTGCTTTATAACATTCACTAATCAAGATTCAACCAAAAAAAAAAAACAACATTCGATAAATTCATCAGATTCCTGAAAGCATCCAGACATTTCCTTTTTTTTTTTTTCTCTTGTTTTCCAAAAGAGTCTGGGTGCTGATATCAACTGCGGAACGTCAACACAAATCGGAACCGATATTCCGGAAATAAATCTCCTAGCAAAGCATGAGCGGATACGAACAGTGATCTGGAATTATCCAGAAAATACCCTATGATTTTATAGCGGAGAACAGAATTATGCGTTATCTGTTGAACTGAAGCGTCTGGAAGCACACTGACGAACCAACCTTAGAATCCAGAAACTCTTCTAGATCCAACCTGTAGGTTCTGGAACTGCTCAAGAATTCCAATTCGAGAGTACGGAACTCTAAAACTCTAAATCATTCTTAACTGTTAAAGGGTTTCCAATCCAGACGTGCATAGCTCCTACTGTTGACCTTTGAGGCCAAATGTATCCTTCCAGTTCTAGGTTGCTCTAGATAAGGGCAAGATTTTAAACTAGAAATCCGTAGAAGCCTGGTTTTCTGCAGCACAACATGACAAGGTTTCTTGAGCGTCACTAAGGATTTCGGAACTAGAGCAGCACTAAATGTTCTGTACTCTGTTTTATGGGCCAACAAAGGGGTCTGGTCCAGATAAAGAATCTAGAACTGCACCAAAAAACAAATTCTGGAGAGTTTCATTGAATCGGAATACGCAGGAGATCAAGGGGCTCATGGAGTTTCATAAGGAGATTCTAAGACTGTGGAACCAAGCTGACGTTTGGAACACAGATTTAGAGAGACGTGCCTCTAGAGGCAGAACATAGACCGGAACGGCACAGTGAAATCTAGAAGAGTTGGTTTCTGGAACGAGAGACACCACCTAATTTTTGAAGCAAAACTAGAGATAGCAGTAGGAACAGCAGTAAGGAATTCTAAACATTCCAGAACTTTATGTCGCAATGAGGATTCTAGAGCTGGACTACACATTATTTAATTAAAAGAATCTGATGCTTTCTGAGGGTTCTGGGGGCGATTTTTTTAACTGTTTTCTAGAGCGAGAATCTTGATAAGGATTCTAGAGCGCAACAGATTTTTTTAAAGTAAGGATTTAGACGTGCTATAATAAATTCTAGAACCACACTGAACATTCTGGAGTGGCGCTAAAGATTGAGTCTAGAGCTAAAGCAAATGTGGATGAAAAAGGTTTCCATGCTGGACTAGACATAGAGGCAGGGCATGAAGAAATCTAGAAAAAAGAAACTTGGTGACTGTTCTAGAGCGTTGCTGTTTCTAAAGGATTTTGAACCATCTTTAAAGGCTTTCAATGTGCAGTAATAAACTCTAGAAAACCACAGAACATTTTGGAGTTCTGCTTTTGATTCTAGAGCTAAACCAAAAGTAATTTGTGTTAAGAAATCTAGAGATTCTTGGTGTTTTTTGGGGTGAAAAAAGGTGTAAGGATTTAGACGTGCTATAATAAATTCTAGTGCCACACTGAACATTCTAGAGTTGTGCTAAAGATTGATTCTAGAGCTAAACCGAAAGTGATTTATGTTGAAATATCTGGAGATTTTTGCGTTTACCGCTGAACTAGACATACTGGTCTCTAGAGGCAGGGCATGAAAAAATCTAGAAAAAAAAGAAACTTGGTGACGAGTCTAGAGCGCCGCTATTCCTCAAGGGTTCTGAACCATCTTTAAAGGCTTTCACTGTGCAGTAATGAACTCTAGAAAACCGCGGGACAGTCTAAAGTTCTGCTTGTGATTCTAGAGCTGAACCTAAAGTGATTTATGTTAAAAAATTCTAGAGATTTTTGGTGTTTTTCAGGTGGAAAAAAGTTTCCACGCTGAACTAGACATACTAATCTCCAGAGGCAGGGTGTAAAGAAATCTAGATAAATGAAACTTGGTGACTGTTCTAGAGCGTTGCTGTTTCTAACGGGTTTTGAACCATCTTTTTAAAGCTTTCAATGTGCAGTAATAAACTCTAGAAAACCACAGAACATTCTGGAGTTCTGCTTTTGATTCTAGAGCTAAACCAAAAGTAATTTAAAAAGAAATCTAGAGATTCTTGTTGTTTTTTGGGGTGAAAAAAAAAGGTGTAAGGATTTAGACGTGTGACGTACTGAACTAGACATACTAATCTCTAGAGGCAGGGCGTAAAGAAATCTAGAAAAAAGAAACTTGGCGACGATTCTAGAGCTTCTTGAGGGTTTTAGGGGTGAGGAAATGAGACGTATCCTACTCTGAACTCGGCGCCCCCCACTGAGGATTTCAGGACAGCCTTAAGGACGTAGGAATCTAGAAGAGCTCTAGAGCCACGTGAAGTTTTCATGGTTGAATTATTGAGGAGCAAACCATGAAACTGGGTTTTTTTTTTGGGGGGGGGGGGTTTGGAGGGGTGGCAATTGTCCTACCCAGCTCCGCCCCCGGACCAGAACAGGAAGTTCCAGAACTTGGTCTGTTCATATCCTCTCGCGCTTTGCTCTAAAACTAAGGACGCTAAAAGGAAAGTCGAGGCGTTTGTGGTGGTGGAGCGACAACGACGTCATGCAGTCACAGTGCAACAGAAGCGAACACGTTGGACTTTTTCTCTGCCCCCCCGCGGTCGGGACGGGCTCTGGAAGAGGCCCCGCCAACGGGCCCCACGTACGCCGGCCTCGTTTTCGGCGCGGTGTCTATATATTAAAAAAAAAAAAAGAAACAACCAAAAAAAAAAAAAAAGATTTTCCTCGTGTTTTGTTTTCTGGCTGAAAGCATGAGATGCAAGAGTCAAAAGTGCTGCAGCTTTGACTCCTCCCCCTCCTTCTCCCCGTAGGACGCGACTATAAGGTCACAGGTTCGAGATTTCGAGGGCGGAGCTGCTCTTTGGAAACCAGCAGGCCCCTCGTTTTCGTCCTCCTCGCTGGCTGAGGGAAAGGGGGGGGCGGGGCCAAGGGGCGCCCCCGACTGAGGACCGGACATTATCTCCACCGGAGCAGCAGCAGCAGCAGCAGCAGGACGGCCGGCGCGAGTAGGGTGGTGGGCGTGGCCGCCAGGGGCGCGCCTTTGTCGGCGGCCGGTCGCAACGGCGTCGGCTTGTCGGGGGTGGGCCGGTGGGGCGTGGCCTGATTCCGCCGGCCCACCTCCATCGCCGACACTTCCGTGGCCGTCAGCTCGAACCCGGTGGTGTAGCCGCTCCCGCTGCCCGAGCCGCTCGCCTCGTCGCCTGGAAACAAAACAAAAGGAAGACCAGACTGGGCGAGTGGGCGGAGCCAAATCTGGACGGACAGGTCACGTGACTTGGAACCGGCCATTCAGCGAGCACTTTATTAGGAAGCGCTAACGCTAACTCTGGGGGATCCCCGCCCTTGGAACAGCCTCTGATTTTCCGTCGTTGTAGCCCACCCACCTAAAGGCTGCGCCTTCTTTTCCGCTACTGTTTCCTTTCGGTATATTCTGCCGTCGTGGCCCGTCCGACTCAAGGTCCGGACCCGTCTTCGATTCTTTCCCGGTCCTAGTTCTGATCTTCCGTCATCGTAGCCCATCTGCCTTAAGGTCCGGCTCGTTTCTGGTTCTCCCGATGATCTTATGCCTGTTTTTCGTTGTGTTTTTTTACGCCATCTAGGCATTTTCTGCTGTGGTAGCCCATCGTCCTCAAGGCCTTCTGCCGTTGTAGCCTGGCCGCTTCAAGCTTCGCCGGGCCGCTCGATCGGTGCTCGTTCGGTGCTCGTTGGCGCCTTCCGCCATTAACTTTTTTTTTTAGCCCACCGCCACCTGCGAAATCTTTTTGCAGAGGTAGCCCATCTGCCTCAAGGTCCGGCTCGTTTCTGGTTCTCCCGATGATCTTATGCCTGTTGTTCGTTTAGTTTTTTGGCTTATTTTGGTTGTTTTTTTTCCATCTAGGCATTTTCTGCTGTGGTACCCCATCGGCCTCAAGGGCTGCTGTGGTGGCCATCTTTTTTGCAGATGTAGCCCATCTGCCTCAAGGCCTGCCTTTCCAAATCTATCCTTTCCCACACCATCCTAAAGTGAGTCCCTAATAAAGCGCCCAGCCCAAGGCCACTCCTTATTTAGGGGAAGGGGGCCACGAGGGGAGGGGGGGCCAACTCGTCGCCTCCCGACCCCTCAGAACCGGCCATCGGGCGGAACCTGGCGCATCTTCGCGCGCGGTGTGGGGTGGGGGAGGGGGGGTGGACGGACCGACGGGGGTCTTACTTGAGTCCTGGAAGGAGACGTCGTTGCCGTTGTAGGCGTTTCGCAGCTTGTTGGTCATCACCCGCAGGGCCATGATCTGCTGCCGGATGAAGGTGTCCGGCCGCGTGACGTCCATCTGGACCTCCGGGTTGCTCAGCTGGTTGGCCAGGCCGTCCTTAACGACCTCGGGGAAGTACCTGGGGACGCAACACAGGATTGGAGTCGCGGGTCACGAGGGGCAGCCTGGACCTTGCGTCTAAGGGTCTTCCGTGGACGGGGTCCGGGCCCTACGCAGCGAGTGCAGGGGTGTCAGGGGTTACCTTCCTTTCGTGTGGCTGTTCCAGCACTCTTCGCTGTTGGGCTCCACCAGGTTCTCTTTGGAGCAGATCGTCTCGGGAAGGGCCGACCAGAACCTCCGGGCCTGGACCAGCTTCTCCTTTATGTCCTTCACCTGAGGACAGGGGGACAAAGAGCAAGTCTTAGCCATCTCCTGAAGGAACCGAGCCCGCGGGAGCCCGTAGTCGCAAAAGGGCCTCCCACCTAAGGGGAGGGGGGTCATGCAGCACTAATGCGCTAACAGCTAACAGCTTGAGGTTTATGCGCCGAATCTGATTAGCGCCGCCGACGGGTTTGTTCCAAATAGCTTCGTTAGCTATAAATATTTAGCTGCTAATAGATTTGCGGTGTGTCTGATCTGGGTCTGCCTCGTGTCCGATCTGCATCTGTTCCGAGGCCGTTCGAGCTCTGCCGACTCTGACTCTACATCAGATTACAGGTATGTTGTGCGTCCGATCTACGTCTGCTTTGTGTCCGACCGAAGACATAGATCGGACATGGGTCAGATGTTGAGCAGCTGGAGAATCAGATGTTAAGTAGTCTGTTCTGTGTACAGTATAACCCATGTCTGATCTACATCTGATCTATGTCTGATTACATCTGTTCTGTGTACAGTATAACCCATGTCTGATCTACGTCTGATCTCCGTCTGATTACATCTGTTCTGTGTACAGTATAACCCATGTCTGATCTACATCTGATCTCCGTCTGATTACATCTGTTCTGTGTACAGTATAACCCATGTCTGCCCTACGTCTGATCTCCGTCTGATTACATCTGTTCTGTGTCTGACCCATGGCTGACCTACGTCTGATCTATGTCTGATTACATCTGTTCTGTGTCTGACCCATGGCTGACCTACGTCTGATCTCCGTCTAATTACATCTGTTCTGTGTCTGACCCATGGCTGACCTACGTCTGATCTATGTCTGATTACATCTGTTCTGTGTCTATGTTTTATCTGCTCTAGGTCTGCTCTAGGTTTGTTCTATGTCTAATCTAGGTCTGCTTTGTCTGATCTATGTTTGATCTAGGTCTGTTCAGGGTCTGTTAGTCTGTTATGTATCTGATCTGTTCAGATTGAGTCTGTTCAGGGTATGTTTTGTCTGATCTATGTCTGATCTATGTCTGATCTAGGTCTGTTCAGGGTATGTTTTGTCTGATCTATGTCTGGTCTATGTCTGATCTAGGTCTGTTCAGGGTATGTTTTGTCTGATCTATGTCTGATCTAGGTCTGTTCAGGGTATGTTTTGTCTGATCGATGTCTGATCTAGGTTTGTTCTATATCTAATCTAGGTCTAATCTAAGTCTGATCTAGGTTCCATATCTGATCCAGTTGTTTTCTAAGTCTGATCTATGTCTGATCTAGGTCTGTTCAGGGTATGTTTTGTCTGATCTATGTTTGATCTAGGTCTGTTATACGTCTAGTCTAGGTCTGCTTTGTCTGATCTATGTCTGATCTAGGTCTGTTTAGGGTATGTTTTGTCTGATCTATGTCTGTTCATGGTATGTTTTGTGTAACCTAGGTCTGTTCAGTGTATGTTTTGTCTGATCTAGGTCTGATCTAGGT
>JAUZSV010422721.1:0-10672 GCA_034780495.1 Parotocinclus cesarpintoi
CGACATGACAAGTTTTTATCTGCGGTTTTGTGTTCGCTGTTTGTAAAAGTTTCATTATAGACTGAATTCATTTAAGCCCTACGATGTTACACAAACATTCTGCAAGTTCTACCGCTAAAATAGTGTAGAAATACTTAAATAAATATAGCGTCTCTACTTCGCTGATTTTTGTTTATCGCGGTTGGTCCTGGAACGTAACCCCTGCCGTAAATGAGGGAACAGTGTATATAACGATTAAGAGCCCTTCGCCAGGTTTGCCAGGCTGAGCAAAGCCGTTCTTTGCTCAGCCGAAGCATCCGGTTTGATATAAAACCCTCACAACCTAAAGTCGCCGTCTGCCTTGGAAGAACGATCAGATTGTGCTTTCCACCAAAACCACTCCGACCAAGCAGGACATTTGCGAGTTTCTTATCTTGTTTTAACAGCGCAGCGCAGACACATAATGCTTTCATATTTTTTCCAATTAACACATACAATAATATGCGGGTTTTGATAAGGCCTTTTGTTTGAACGTTCACCCGAGGAAACAGAGTCACATTTTTCATTGTTTGAACCCTTCGGCTTTAGTGTGCGTCAGTAGAGGCGGGCAGTGGTCCAGGGTGAAACTGGAGGTGAGAAAGTGCTCGCGCCTTTGTCTGAACGTATAATGAACACGTTCCAAGCATGCCTGCATTTCAGCACCGTTTCAGCATCGCCATGGTGTGGGTCAGGGTCATTAAAGGCCAGCGTATTGTGTGTGACTTCTCATGGTTTATACCAAATACAAAATGGATTACGCAGGCTCAAAGCGCATCGTGTTTGTCAGTTGAATGTCATTACCTTGAGCCTCTTCACTGCTCTAGGAGCCTCCATCCACCCTTATGGATTGGTTTTGCACTGGATTTTGGAACACGACTGCCAGAATTCGATTCCAGGCACCTGCAATGATGTTAAGATTGTGACCTGACCCCAGTTATTGGGTCCTAGCCTCAAACATGATTTAAACATCCATGAATATGTTTTATACTCTGCCTGCTTCCTTTTGATATACAGCTGAACATAAATAATAACGATTATCTGCAATTCATCTAATCGAAAACAAGCTGGTGCGTATCGACATTGGAAGTAAATGGAAGTGAGTGGGCTCATTTTCAAAGAATAGGGATTTGTCAAAGAGTTTGGGCTTTAACAATCCACAGAGGGACACACTGTGGAGGAATACAACTGGAGGAAAGTCCAGACCATTGTGATTCACCCCAGGAGTGGTAGACCAACAAAGATGATTCCGAAGCTGTCACAAAGGGTAAGTTCTAAGCAACTAAAGGCCTCGCTCACATTAACTGATGTTAATGTGAATGTCCAGTAGTGGTGTAACGGGCTTTGAAAAATCAGTCATCTGTACGGATCACACCCCACGAATCGGTACAGGAGTAACCGGCGGATCAGTTGCCAAAAGTTTGACTATGACAGTATGGAATGCATTTTTAGTAATTATTATATTGCTGAAGTGATCATTTTCTAAACCTTGATACGGCTATAGAGATATGTAAAGATGTAAATATATACTCAAAGCCGCTGTGTCATGTGATTGCAGCGCGTTCTAAACAGTAAAGTTACACTAAAGTCATCATGGCTGCTAGAGAGGAGGAACTTAAAAACTATCCCACATCATTTAAATCACATATGAGGGAGCATTTTGGTTTCCCTGTAACATACCGTTTGCTGATAGTGGAGAACGGGTGGGAGACAAAACCGTTACAGTTTGTAGGCACCGTGGCAATAGAAAGCAATATGACCACGTAAATATATCGAGTACGGCCACACATTTAAAGCGGCTTCACCCAGGTATGTCAGCGACGAAACGAGTAGCCAAGACTCAACAACAACTTCTTACCACAGCATTTAAGCAGCCCTGTGCTACTGAATGGGAGCGAGCTAAGGCTATTACCAAATCTATCGGGATGTTTATAGATGCAGACATGAGGCCGTTTAAAAATATAGTAAAAGTGCTTGAGCCACACTACGAAATACCATCGTGTACCCTTCAGTACCAAGATTATGCCAGATCTTTACTCTTAAAAACAAAGTCGTGTCTTTCTTTTTTTTATGCTGATCCAAAAATTATCCGATCCGTGACTCAAAAACCGTGAAACGAGACGACACTTGAGATTTGTGATCAGTTCCACCCCTAATATCCAGTCATGACCATCACCACTGGAAAAATGTTTTTTTTTTTTCAACGGTCATGAGGCCAAAACGTGTTTATTCAGACAAGCGTTGTGCATGGAGAAAAGAAAACTCCACATTCAATGCTTCTGTGAAACATGATGGTGGTAGTACGACGGTTTGGGCCGTTATTGAGAGAACGAATCCTGCCGTGCGCGATTAAATCCCAAAAGATCTTTGGCCATGCAGCAAGACGAACAAGATGTTCTAGAAAAACATTTTTAAAAGAACTATAACGTTTTA
The DNA here is from genome assembly GCA_034780495.1 of Parotocinclus cesarpintoi. Taxonomy (NCBI): domain Eukaryota; kingdom Metazoa; phylum Chordata; class Actinopteri; order Siluriformes; family Loricariidae; genus Parotocinclus; species Parotocinclus cesarpintoi. The sequence continues at coordinate 2,449 of JAUZSV010422721.1, forward strand.
ATGGGTGTCTGCACACTTTTGGACATGGGTGCAACATACACAGGCATTTGAGAGCTGCAGCGCTGCATGGTCGTGGCTGCCATGACCCCGGACATGCAGCGATCCATTTGCAGGAATAATCAAATGCTCTTTCTGAAAAGTGGCGGCTTTATGCAAATGGAAAAAATGACTTATCACCTTGTGTCATAAAATAAGCCATTTTGTACCATTTACAAATAGAGTCCTGTTTCAGGGAGCACACACACACACACACACATGCTGTGTTGTGGCAACACACTATAGAGTGCCTAAATGTTTGGAACAAAAGACCTGCAGTGGAGAGAAAGGGGATGAGGAACAAAAAACAAACGAGTAATGAAATTATAACAATACAGCGAAAAGGAAAGAGAGCGAGAGAGAGAGAGAAAGAGAGAGAGGTACATGAACCACAATGGCAGGGAACAATCGCGCCACATCAATGGAAAAAAGGGAGGAGGGGGAAGGAGAACAATGGGGCCGGTGACAGCAGGACAATGGCCTCACTGTTTTCAATTAGACATTATCTCATACACGGAGTGGCAGGTCTCATTGTGCCGGGGGGCTATTTTCAGGGCCGCTTTTGTGTGGGCCACCGCCAATATTCCCTTCAGCCCCCACAAAGAGAGCCGGGCCTTTTATTCTCACCACTGTTTGTTTTTTTTTGCTCACCACTAAACTGTGGGTGGCTGAGAACAAACTGCATCCGCGTAATGGAAAAAGGGGTCGGGGGACTACCTTTGCCTTTGTCATCCATTAGACAATTAGATTAAACATTGATCTGAGCCGCGGTTAGGGTCGTCCTATCTGACTTGTGCGTGAACGTGACATGCGTGTCGGGCACCTTCCAGTATGTTTGGGTGGTCTTAACAAAAGTCTTATGGACCGGGGGCCATAAGGCTTCTCTCGCACATGTTGCACTTGACGTTCAGGCCCTTTAGTATCTCTAAATCGTTGGTCCCGGTAACGGCCTTCAGAGTTGATGCACCAAGTCCAAGGAACGGCCAGCACACATTAGACATGCCATGTGTCATCACTGTACTTTGCTGCTCACCTACAAGCCGGTGTGTTAAGCCAAGCCAAGTGATATGGCTGGAGAAAGGAAAACACAGCAATCCAGTGTTCAAATCCCACCTCTGCCAAGCTACCACAGTTGGTCCCTGAGCAGAGCCCTTAACCCACAATTGACTGTATTAATTGTAAAGTTGCTCTGGAAAAAGGTGTCTGCTAAATGACGTAAATGGGAAACATGATGGTGGTAGTATCATGGTTTCAATTGAATTGTAAATAAGGGTTCTGAACGTTATTTTTACATTAATCATTCATAATTCTTTATTGCAGTTATGAAGATCACTTTAGCCTATAGGGAACAATGATGAAGGCAGTAAACATATTCAATAGATACTTCTTACTATGAACATTATAATCGGAGAACAGATTCAATCGCACCATCTTTAACGTACAGAACGTAAGGACCTAATAAAACTTTGCTTTTAAAAGGTATCGTTCTCTGACAACAACAAGACAAAACATGACATTTGCTTGCCTGGCCCAAATCTTTACCCTTTACATGATCCAGTTATGGGGTTTGTTTTCCCACAAACAAGCTTTTTGATGAGATGGAACATTTGAGGTTATGTCACAGATCCCATTTGCCACTTTGGTTTTAACCTCCAAACCGAAATCATTCTGTGCGCTCTATTCGTTACACCCTGCTACTGGTAGTACAAATGCGACATTCTGCGCTCTTCCGATGCTTTCTCAGAAATAATACGCCCGATTTTATCGGACAAACATTTGTCGCTTTTTTGCTGCTCTCTATCAGCCCAGATCCACTGCGGTCTGTGTGTGTGTGTTTGCCCATATACACTTTCCACTTTCCACATTTCATTTGCAGCTTGATGAGGGCCCTGTGGGTGTTTTTTTTCTTTGGTAAAGCACACACATAGGCAAAACGTTGCATATTGGTTTAGGGTAATCAAAAATTGTAACAGCCAAGCAAAAGGGGGATTTTCATGTGGTTTACATCACTCCTGCGTTTTCCCTCTGCCTCACAGAGACACGTTTCTGATACTGCGGCGCACTGGGCTTGGCTTTGAGGTCATTTTCATCGAAGGTCATCGAAGTTGTTGATTATGTCAGTTGTGTTATGTTGCGGGCGCAAGAAAAGATTATGGAACCCTTTTAACAGACGTAATTTCTATGTAATTCACTTTTATTCAAAGTTTTACAAGCTCCCAGTCATAATATCAGTGTTCTGCGATTGAGTGACGCCTTAAACGTAAAATTTCAAAGACGTTCCGGCACTGGAAGACCATAAGAATGTCTGTAGGCCAATCCACAGTAAGACAAACTGCCTACAAACTGAGGAAATTTGATACTGTTGCTCCCGAAGAGTGGGTGTCCTGCAAAGTTCACAGGGGAAACACCAGAATGGAAACCGTTGCTTTCCAAAAAAACTAAACAAAGAATCCCAGAAGACCACCTGGACGATCCACAAAGATTTAGCGCAGGGTTCTGTGGACAGATGAGACAATGTTTTTTTTTTTTTTGGCAGGAACGTGCAATGCTGTGTTTTGCAGGAGAAAAGGCACTGCAAAAAACGAATCCCACCTGTAAAGCGTGGCGGGAGCGCAGTTGTTTGGGGTGGTTTTGCTGCCTCAAGTGATACCTGAAGAAACAATTTGTCTATTATTATGACTTGGATGAAGGTAATGCCACATTTTACGAGTGGCTAATGCAGAAATCCAGTTAATTCCCAAGAATTCACCGACTTGCAACTGTACATAAACTGTGCGTGGTACTTTTTCTGTTTTACACAGTGTGCAGCTAAACACAGATTGTGTTTACTTTATTCTGTTATATCCCTGTGAAAAAAAACACTGGATATCGAGACAATCTGTTCCTTTGCCCAGACAGATTTGTCCCGTGGAAGAGTTAGATCATCAGTATACATATAAACAAAAAAAGGTAGTGGGTGATGGCAGGAAGAAGACGCTAAAACTAGGGGTGTAGTTGTGAAGTGTGATACGTTGATAACATCCAGGCCGAGAGTACGACTAAGGAAGCTCATACAGTATCTCACAAAAGAGAGTAAACATTTTTGGAACTATTTTATTATATTTTTTATGGGACACCGAAGATCTAATACTGAAGATCTCATTTGAAGTAGTTCATCTACAGCTTGTATAACAGTTTAAATTTGCTGTTCTCTCAAAATAACAATACACACAGCCATTAATGTCTAACAACAAAAGTGAGTACACCCCAAATTGTCAGTATTTTGTGTGGCCACTATTATTTTCCAGCACTGCCTTAACTCTCTTGGGAATGGAGTTCACTAGAGCTTCACTGGTTACCACTGGAATCTTCTTGTCTTTAGTGTTGGCCCAAGAAAAGATATAATAAAATAGTTACACCATTGGGAGGGCTGTACTTACTTTTGTGAGATACTGTACATGCCCTTTGTATCAACTACCACCCGGATAGTTGGTTATTGATAGTTGTATATTTCTGGCATTAACTGTTATATTTCGTGTATAAATTTGTGTGGCTCCATGTGTGGAAACAATCCGTGTGGCTCCATTTGGCTTTTAAATAACGCATAAACCAACAATATGGACTGCCAACCCCTGGCAACCCTTAGATGGGGTGGCAGAAAGCTTTTATCAGTGTCAGCCATAGGTTTTAATCCTAATATGTCCCATAGGCTTCAACTGCAGTCCTTCTCTACCGTGACTCAGGAGCCAATAATTCTCAGAGGCATTGTGTACAGTTTAGAAATGCAGCCTACTGTGTGTACATTACTGGGACCAGGCCATCTGGCAACACCAGGGGGGGTGGGTGGGTGCGCTGTGCAATCAAGCAAAGGACCACCTAGCCCTCAGGCCACCACAAAGAAAGTATCTAGAAACTACCAGACAAACCTCACCTCATCAGAGGTGGCGTACGAACCAGTCTGAAGAGCGCTGGTTCCAAAATCTGAGTCACAATGGTTTGCCTCTGACGGTTCCCCTACGTCACTAAGCTCACCTTATTAGGAATCACGACTAAATAACGCTTACACACTGTTGCAATTCCATCTTATTTTTGTTGGGCAGTGGTAGGGTTTGGGTTGCAGCGCTGCTCTAGTGACCAGAGAATTTGTTTTAGAAATATGGCCACCAAAAATGGTTGCATAGGTGAATTGGGTTTAGGTTTTTATCAACCTAATCTCTATCTCAGTATTGTCAGGATCGTATAGGTGATTAAAAGTTTCTTAACATATTTCTCCATACTGGCAGTAAAACTCTTTATTTATGATAAAAGCAGTTTTTTTAGGAAACTTTCATTTAATCTTTATTCTTTATGCTTTATATTTGGGCCTGTTTGTGACCACAGTATGCCGTTTGTATGGAGTTTGACAACTTCATGTTTGTTTGGTTTCTAATAAAGTTTGGTAATGGTGAAGGCCACAAAAAAAGTGCAAATGTATTTATGTAATAATTTCTCCAAGGTAGACAGTGGAAAAGAAAGTCCCCTTAAAACGTAATTACAAATAAACCCTGTGAAACCTGAAACAAGGCAACCCGTCCTCTTTGGATGAGAGGAGCGGAGATTAAATATGAGTTCATTTAGATGAAGGACTTGATTTAGAGAGCTCTTCTCTGAGAAAGCTCTCTCAGTGTGGCCAGAACAGGAGAACAGTGAATGCCTGTCCCCGTAGAAGCCTCACAAAGTTTCATGTGAGATAATCCTCCAGTCCAAAGGGCTGGAGAGAAAAAAAGTTGCCAACTTTACCTCAAGGGGAGATAAAGGTGCAAGACCTGAAAGGCGAAGAGACGAATAAAGCTTGCAAAGTGCCTATTCAGACAAGCTAAAAGAGCTGCTCGGTGACAAGAACGAGCAGAAAGAAAAGGGAGAGAGAATGGTCAGGATTATAAAGAAAGAAGCAAGGAAACAAACAAAGGAGGAAAACAATTGCGTTGGAACGAGAATGACAAAAAGACGGACTTGATAAGGAGAAGAAAATATGAAGTTGACAAAAAAAGAGCTACGAGGATGGACGTCAACAATAAGAAATTATGGAGACCTGACAAGATGAAGAATAAAAAGGAAATGTAGATATTAAGATTGGGGAATAATGGCAAAGCACAAAGATATGCTGTGACAAGATGAACAAAAAAGAGAGTAGGAAATAATAGAATAGAATCAATAAAAACAAAAAAATAAGGACAGACTTTACAAAAAGAAAAGAGGAAATGAAAAAATGGTCAGAGAGAAGTATATAAAACATACCGAGCTGAGATAAAAGAAGATGTGGAAATAAAACCACAGACGATAAATGAAAAAAACAAAAAGCATGGTGCTAGTAAAGACAGGAAAAAGAAAAGAAGGCAAATCAGAAAGAAAAGCATTCGAACAAAACCCAAAGAAGGTTTTTCAAAAAGCTAAAAAAGAAAGCGAGACAAAAAGAAAGGAGTAGGGATGGAAAGGCAAAGTCAATAAAGTGCACCCATTAAGTAAGAGGGGTTAAGATGGGTCCAAACAGAAGAGGGAATAAACAAGCAATAATAAAGAATAAAAGAAGTGGAAATGTAAAGTAAGAGGATAGAAGATGGTTCTGTCCAGAAGTGGTGACTTGTGAAGGACAGAAATAAAATAGAAATACAAATTAGGAAAAAAAGAAAACGTAAGGGAGGCAAAAGACTAGAATAGAAGAGGAAAATAGCTAAGAAAGTAAACACAGAGAGAGAGAGAGAAAGAGAGAGAGAGAGAGAGAGAGAGAAGAGAGAAAGAGAGAAGAGAGAAAGAGAGAGAGAGAGAGAGAGAGAGAGAGAAAGAAAGAGAGAGACAGAGAGAGAGAGACAGAGAGAGAGAAAGAAAGAAAGTGAGAGAGAGAGAGAGAGAGAAAGAAAGAAAGAGAGAGAGAGTAAGAGAGAGGGAGAGAAAGAGAGAGAGAGAGAGAGAGAGAGAGAGAGCGAGTAAGAGAGAGAGAAAGAGAAAGAGCGAGAGAGAAAGAGAGAGAGGTTCCGTACTCCTAGAATAGTGGTTGTCGAGCATCACCATGGCAACAAGCACAAAGGCTCGCGGTTTCCTATTGATGGCTAATTGTATTCCTCGCAGCTCTTTTGTTAATTGTTGTCTGCTCGTCTCCCACTTCCTGCTGGGCGGCCGCACAAAGGCAGGAACAGAGGGGATTAGAAATGGCACAATGGCTCTGGACTCTCTGCCCCGCGAGGCTGCGGCGAGCTGCGAGCGCCCATGTGGGGAAAAAGAGCGAGACAGAGACGTTACCGAAGGCTTTCAAGGCATAACCGGCAAGTTCACCTGGGTAATTTGCTCAATGTGGCACCCTTCTCCCCCCCTCCCTCCCTCGGCGCAGATGGCGGCACCCGAGCAGGCCCTAAACAGATTCCGAATGTAGCAGGCTAACGTTCGGGATGTTTAGAATGGCAGATTTAGCCAGTCATCACTGGATACCCTTGAGCTAATCCACAGTAACCCTTTTATCACAGTATATTAGCCACTTTTTAATTACATTAGGCTTATTGATGCACGGCTGTTAAGGGACACTGGTGTGAACGGGCCACTTTTCTTTCTTTCTGCCCCCTGTACAGACTTGAAGCGTGCCCATTTTGAGCCCTTTCTTAACATTCGAATGGATTCTGCACATCCTAAGGAGATAACTTTAGACAACAAAATTGGAAATCCCAAATCGGAGCGTGGTGCCACTTCCTGCCGCCCTGTTTATACGTCTCCACACTTCACCGTGGTTCCTCTACCTAGTTCTTAACATTATTAATTGATCAAATGACCACATAACGTTAAGGGTTCCCAAATAGTGCAAAAGGTGCGCAAAAGCATCTGCCCAGTGAGCGGGAGGCTGTTAGCTCGTACACAGTGGCACTGACCACAGGACCGTTAGTGCTCAACCACGAAACTGCATGAGCAGGACGGCAAATCGACCTAACTGCCCAAACCATAGTTTTTCCAAACCATTTTCTCATCAAATATCTGGGAATAAGCCATCTATCCATTATGTTCCACTTCATCCGGTTCGCGGGCTCCCCAGGAACTCTGGGCGCAAGGGCAGGAGCAGCCCCATCTGGGACTCCAATCCATCGTAGGGCGCAAACACACACTAAGGGCCACTTTAGAGTCACCAATGAACCTAACATGCATGCTTTCGGACCGTGGACGGAAACCAGATTACCCAGACCACTCCACTCAGGGATTGAACACGGGACTCTTGCTGTTAGGCAGTGGTGCTCCCCACCTAGCCACCGTGGGAATAAACCATTACCGATTAACCAACAACCTTAGCATGGATACCAGCTAAACCTGCACTGGACCAGAACTAACCAGGACCAACAGTACAATTTGTTGGTCGGTCAACCAGCTCCGCTAAGACCTTGTAGCTGTTTTATCTGGGATCGTCCTGATATTCATTATGCATCGTCATATTTTATATATATATATCTAAGAAAGTAATCAGAAAAAAGTTTCAAACGCAGACGCTAACTACAACGCTACCATTGAACCTCTCTCCTGTCAAGGCTTGGCACTGACCCTGTACCCAAGAACCACCTTTTCACTCAGAATATGAGCAAGTATTCTTTAGTTGGACGTTCTTAATGGAACTATGATTCGAGTTCAACGGGCTGTTAAATGTTTCTGCTAAGGAGAATACAACACTCATGGAGGACGGGTCCCCTGTTGAGACTTGGTCCTCCCAAGGTTTCTTCCTACCATTTTAGGGAGTTTTTTCTTGCCACTGCCACCCTAGGCTTGCTCAATTTGGGATTGGCCTTATAAGACAGTGTAATATTGTGAAGCTGCTTTGAGACAATGCTACGTTGTAAAAAGCGCTATATAAACTAGAAAATGCAGCTCCCGGAGGAACTGCGGATGTGTGTTGCATCGGTGCCGTTGGTTCTGGCCTGGGAAGGTCTGAGTCCCGGCCGATTCTGGTCGAGCCTAGGTTCGAGGCACGGTGGGCTTTAATCAGGTGCGGGTCCGAGTCCTGGGAGGTTGTGGCCGGGCGTAGGCCCGAGTCTCGGTTTTGACAATTAATAGAGTGGGGCCATTCAAAATGAATGGGGAGATTATTTGATTGTGTTATAAAAAGTGAACGGAGCGTCCAATCACTTTGAAAATGAACTTGGCCGGTGGAATCATAGCCGGGTCCGACTGGCCGATTTTAGTTTTTATAGCTTAAAAATTGATC
>JAUZSV010422732.1:0-10672 GCA_034780495.1 Parotocinclus cesarpintoi
ACGGAGAAAAGGCGCACAGGAAGCGACAACGGATACTTCAAGAATATTAAACTCAAAATAGACGATTACAAACAAAAATATTCTGTTTTCGGTTCTCAAAACTTTTGGACCTATTTTGACGCCACAACAAAGCTTCTGGATACCTCAAAGACTGCAGCTTGACCGCAAACAGTGGGGTATAAAAATTACTTTGGCAGTTTGCCATAATAAAGCACAATGTTGTACAAACAAATTTTTCAACTTGAAATAAATCAGCCAAATATTTCAGATTTGTTTTCCCTTATTAGTATCTTATATAAAATCATACCGTATTTGGATTATGTCTTTAAGTGAACAAAGGCATCAAAGTATATTACCATTTCCCACCACAAAGAAAAATCTAGTACTGAATGCGTCCCCTAAATTACCTAAATTGGTCCTCGTTCAGTTGTTCCCATATCTGGGAAATGTTAATGTTTTTTTTCCTAATTATATTCTTAAGAAAGTGAAAAATAATTTTTCAAGAAACTTTCTAAGATTTTTTTATATATATTTTGTTATATTGTTTATGTTTTTGTATATTTTTGATTTGTTATAAGCTGTAAAATGCAACATAGCCTACATACGAAAACAATGACCATAAGAAAATAATTTAAAACAATAATTACGATTCTCTAAAGATAATATTTGAGCGCATACGTTTTTTTTCCAGACTTAAAGTTAAGAACATTTTTTATGAACTACTTTGTGTCTTATTAAAGCGTTATGAATCTGAACCCTGGTCCGTATTTTAGACCTGGATCAGGTTTAATCACCGGATGCCTTCCAGTCTCAACACTCCCATTTTATAATTTTTTTCATCCAGTCTTGGATGATGCAATGCAATGAATGCAGTGGCTAGGGACTCACTTTGGGACAGTTTAGAGAGACTAATTGACCTGATGCAGGATTTTGAAAAATAGGAAGAAATGGGTCTACCTGGAGAAATCCCACATGTACATGGGCAGAATATGCTCGTAAACTTCACACACTCCCTTCACTGGTCCATATTGATCACCTTCATATGCTAGCTGCACCTATTAGTAAATCAAAAGTTCTGTGTTCCAGACTTCCTCCTATGCCTAAAGATTTGGAGGGGCTCTAAATCCTCTTTTAGTTCTCAGGAGGCACATGTATTGACATATGAATAAGCCAAATGTAAAGCTTAAGGTGAGGAAGCCACTGGAAGTGGCACAAGGAAGTGACTTCAGCTCTTTCTGAGGTGCTGGAAGCTGACAACATGTAAACACCACCAACAATAACAGTAGCATCATCAACAACATCAATGACCAACAATAACAGCAGCATTACGGTATATACAATTCCAATTCAACAGTAACAACTAAACCATAAGCAACAACAATTAACAACCACCAATAACAACAGTACCATCAACAACCAACAATAAAAGCAACGCCATCAACAACATGAAACCGTAGCACCATCAGCAACATCAACCAACAATAAGAACAGCATCATCAACAAAAACAACTATCAATGACAACATCAACACCACCAAAAACAACCAACAATAACAGCAGCACTATCAACAGCAACAAGCAATAATAACTAACTGTGAGTCTTGCCCATGGACCAAACTGTGGCAGTGTGACAGAGGTGGTACTTAAAACCTAGAACCCTGGACCGTACATAGTCCAGAACAAATCTCAAAACTGCAAATGGGCAGCAATGTTCTTTTTGGACAGCAGTTTCCACAACAATCTTGTCCAGTGTTCTTCTGATTGGCTGGCCCATAAACATTAGACAATGTGTGAGATATTTATTTGCTTACACGCTACCATGGGTTCTTTGGTGACTTCACAGACTATACCTTTCTCTTGAAGTGATTTTTGTTGGTCAACCACTCTTGTCAAGGCTAACAATGCTCTTATCTGTCATCTATTTGTAATCGTGTTCTAATCAATCAGACAATCAGTGAATTGATATTGTCCAAACTCTTTTGCTTTTGAGATGCTTTTGTTTACTATTCCAGCCAGGTCCAATATCAACAGCTTTTTCCTGAGATCCTCAGAAATGTCCTTTGTCCATGCCATTAGACACGGTGTTGTTGATGTTTTTAAAACTTCAGTTTCCTGTTCTTTAAATACAACAGGTTGCCAACTCAAACCTGACTGTCAGTGATATAAAACATAAGACCCTAAAATATCTGTGAATCCCATAACATACCTTTTCCACTTTTGGGATGTAATGTTAGATAATTACCATCAATTAGTAATTCACCAAGTATAATATTTTGCCTCATTCCTTTGTTTCGGTTATCTGTGTATGTTTAGGGCTTGTGGGGCAGCACTGTCCCGGGTTCAATCCCAGGGTGGAGAGACCTGGGTCTGTGTGGAGTCTGCATGTCCGTGTCTGCCTGGGTTTACTCCATGTACTCCGATTTCCTCCCACAGTCCAAAGACATGTGTGTTTGGATAATTGGTTACTCTAAATTGGCATTGACTTGTGTATATATATGTGACTGGTGTTGAGATAACCTTGTGTATGGATATAACCTCGTTTGTGTCACTTACATGGACACTGATGCCGATAGCGACGTTAAAGAAGCCAAATAAATAAAATACTAATCAGGGAAGCTACCAAGAGACCAGTGACGTTTAACTCATTGCCAGTCTAGAAAGACTTTTATTTATTTATATATATATATATATATGAATTAGATTATATTTCTGTTACTCGGGGAACACTTCCTCACATGGCATGTGCTGCTTGTTCTTTCACTTACCCTCAGACGTGCTCGTGCAAGTGCACTGGACTAGGTTTTGCTGATGCTGGGGAAACAGATGCGAAAGAAAATGTGATTCTCAGCTAAAAAAGCTATACAAAGTGACAATGAGAAGGCAAATAAATATTCATAAAAACTGACACAATCCTCTTACAGCACTTTTTTTTTTGCATATAAGATGATTCACTTAGAATATGAGAGATAAAGAGAGAAAGGAAAAACAGCATTCTCTTACCACTACATTGAAACGTGTGTGTGTACGTGTATGTTTATGTACGTGTGTGTGTGTGTGTGGGGACGGACATATGTGGGTGGGTTGGGTGTGTTTCTGGTCCCATATATAGTTAAGTAAATCTATGTTGTAGCACAAACACCGAGTGTAACCACAGATGTTAGAAAACACACTGCATTTGCCAAGGTTATTAACTGCTCATTTCTTCTTTAATCCATCTTAAGTGTAAAAACAACCCCGCAACAACTGGTAACAATGGGCAATACCGACACAATTTAAGCATTATGAATGATCCAGCCACACACTGAGCTAAGAATAACTGCAGGAACTGAAATTTGGCTTTTTTATTGTTTAAACAAACAAATGGACCAGTTAATAGATTTGCCAGACTTTTATCAACCCACATTTCAAGAAGGTTTCAGAGGTTGAGTGAAAGATTGTTTCACTTGTTCTTTGATGGAAAAAGGAACAAGGAAAGCCTTTTTCCAAAGGTGCTGTTGGGTAGTGTTCTATCCTTTTATTTTTCACCTCTTTATATGGCAAATTACTATACTACCCAGACAAAAATGAGTCATCTTGTACTAACTTCGGGCTCCTGCAGATGGCGTTGTATGAGGATGATCACATACTTGGGCTTCATAGATTGAGAAGTAATGGTGCAGTGCAATAAATGTTTAGTCTGATGTGTAGTACAGTTTGCAAAGCAGATATTAATGATTGGCAAAAAGGAGTAGTGTAATTTGCGAGTGTATTGAAGCATGCGGTCATATAGTCCTACCAGCAGTGGCAAAAATAGAAATCTACAGGAAATTCTTAGCAGGACTAAGGCTGGGAGATGAAACTGACAGACAATTAATAGCTGAAAGAACGCTCAGGAGGGATCTGCAGTCCATGAACATATGGAGCAGAGTGGCACGCAAGAGGCCTTTTCTCACTTTTGTTTACAAAGTTGCCCTCTTATGGTGTGCAAAAAGACTCCTGTTCATGACTGGAAAAATTTTATCTGGTCAGATGAATTGTTTATTCCTGTATGTGACTGATGCTAGGTGCCATGTTCACCAAATACCTCAGGAATAGTTAAATAGCGGCTGTGGTTCAAGATGTAGGAGGTTCTATGATGTTCTGGGATGATTTGATTACACAGTAGTTATTCATATAGTAGTTGAGTTGACAGTAAATTGATCTATAATGCATGCTCTGAGCTGCTGAGCAACTGTTTTTTTTTTGCTAATTTTCTTACTGAGGAACATAACATTTCTATTACTGCATTCCTAGATGATAATTCTCATGATCACAATGGCTGCAAATATGACTGATTGGCATGACGTTCAGGAGCGGACACACACCTGGACTGGCCTGCAAAACGTGTGAATCCTCTTGAAAATCTGTAGGACTACCTGGAACAAAAACACGTCAGGGAAGCCATCCACAAAATCTGGCTGAACTGCGCTATTACCTACAGTACATTGAGAAACGTGTTCAGTCCAGACCAAAGTGAATCACAGCTCTTATTTGTGCTCGTAGAGATATTACACCCTATTTAGGAGATTTCAATCGCAGGCGACCATTTATTGTCTTATTCGTACTTAATATTGCAACATATTAAGCTTTTGTTTTTACTAACAACAAAATATTGGTCAGCCAATTAGCAAAAACTAAGAAAATGGACTCCCGAGACGTTCAAAATCTTCCAAAATATCATCAAATCCCTAATTCACTATCAGTTGTTAACAGAACAGGTCAACGTTTTAAAATGACTGCCAGGAAGAAGTCAGAAAGAAAGAATCTGGGAGGCCCGAAACCTCTTCGGTGAAAGATGAACTTCTCAAGACAGGAAAAAGAGCCTTCAAAAACTGTCAGCAGACTTCAAAAACTCAGGAAACAAGACTCTTCTAAGAAGAACAATTACCAGAAGTTTACCTAATGCTGCTTTTGTGTCTAGATGATGTGTTCATAAGCCATTGGTGTCTCAAAATACAGGACTTTTTTTAATTGAGGACTTAATTAAGAGACATTTCATTAGTGGTCCCAGAATTTTTGGTCAACCTAAAGAATATTTTTTGTTTAAATTTGGATAGATATATTAGGTCAAGTGTTATCTAAAAATGTTTATTTTTTTATTTTTTACCAGGCATCACTAAAAACAACTTTCTGCTTCAAAACCCATGAAATTACTGCATTTCCCTTTCATGCCAGTTTCTTGAGCTGGCATATATTCACCTTGTTTTTTTTGCTTATCATGCTTATCTTCGTCATACTTATTTTGTGTGAATTGAATTAGAAAATGGTTTATTTGTGTCATTTATTGAACCAAGATCATGTTTAGCAAAATAGCCAGCGTCCTCTAATCCCCATTTATTTCAATTTCTACACATTTCTCCTACTGTCATTGATATACTTGATAAATGTGATATATGTGATGCCTCAAAAGGAGTCTGTACATATCCCTCATATATAACAATGAACTTGTTGTTTTTAACCAGTATATTGCCATATAGACTGAGGTAATCTGTTCTATTTAACCTCTACCCATTGCATTATCTGGAAATGTATTGGTGATACTGAACATGTGACATGACCTTTAATAATATATAACATCAACTATGCTGAGTTAAGTCATTCTGTGGTGTTACCAAGCTTTATGTTATATAATATAGCTCAGCCAAACCCTCAATGGCATTAAGAGATGAGTCAAAAGTTAGAAAATACAGCCATTGAATTTAGATGGTCTCACTGTGAAAATTAATTAGCTGTGAGTTACTTATAAGTTAGCGTTAGCATGCTATTAAACACCATTCTAACCTAATTATCTTTCTAGGGGACTTTTCCATGTTAGCAACAGCTGTCAGTAGGGTACCTAAACTTATTAGTAAATTAAGGCAGCCTGTGGAATAGGCAAGACGGAGCTTTTTTGTTACAGACAGTATGAACCTGAGATATTGTTTGTTTCCTGGTCATGTTGAGTTCATTTGTTAGCAAGCATCCCGTTCCTGCATTCCAGACATATAGCACATTGCAGAAAATGTTGATACGGGGCCAGTTTAGGGCTAACAATGAGGTTAAGAAAATAATAATGGTTTGATGTGTGATAATGGATAGGTGTTATCATTCCAAAAATAGTTGCGACGATAAAGCATTTACAACTTTCCTTCTCAGAACACTTAAAAGATGTTCCGGATACCAAGCGATGAAGTGTCTCAGATGTTATGATTATCCCATTCTTTTCTGCTAACATTTCTGGAGTTGTGCAACAGTACGGGTTCGTTGTTGTCACGTTTTTCTCCACACACTCTATTGGGCACAGGTTAGAATAGCAGACAGGCCAATCCAGTAATTGTACACTCTTCTTCTGCAGCCATGGCTTTGTAATGTGTGCAGCATGTGGTTTTGCTTTGTCTTGTTGCAAAATGCATGGACGTCCTTGCAAAAGTTATCTTAAAAGGCAGCTATTGATGAATAACTGATCTTCATGCAGAAGAATTGCTCTGAAATTTATCCTGATTCCTTTAACCAATGAATAATATTATGGGACTGTGGTAGCCTAGTAGTTAAGGTGGTTAAGATACTGGACTATGGACCAGAAGGTCCAGGGTTCGAATCCCACCTATGCTACATTTGGGTCCCTGAGCAAGGCCCTTAGATTTTTGCTTGGAATGTAAGACTGTATTAAATTGTAAGTTGCTCTGGATAAGGGGGTCTGCTAAAAGACATAAATGTAATTATTCTGCACTGTAGAGGCAGAAATATGCAAATTGAAAATTCCAGAAAATTCCAAAATTGAGAAAACAATTTTTTAACATTCAAGTCATTGTCTCATGCATTTTTTGACTAACTTGAGATGCCCATCTTTGCCCCCGTATTTCATGGCTGCTAATGAACCAAATCATGATTACAAGCAACTGTTAACATCACCAACTTTAGATCATATAATTATTTATATTATATTATATTTTTTGAAACGTGTTGCAAGCCTGGAATGCAGGAAGGAATTTATGTTAACAATTATTTTTTTCTTTTCCATTCCATCCTAACTTCTTTTGAAACCGGGTTACTGCCCACATGGTCCTGAATTTGTTGGCCATAGCTAGGACAACACTTAAATCAAAATGCATGTCAGCCATATTTTAACTTAAAGTTAACACAGAACTGTTAGGCCGTAAGCTCTGATTCTGTTATCTGATAAATCTGTAGTTTATTAGGTATTAAATGAGGTTACTTAGGGATGAGCCAAGACTTGTTCAGCCACTCACATGATGTTTAGAAATAGCGCCTGATAGTTAAATTCTGCAAAACTTTTAAGACTAGAAAAGATAAACAAAGAAGTATCTCCCTCATAGTTTGGCCAGCATGCTCAGCATTGTTAAGAGAGAAATATGAAGCAGATCTGTTCATATTATTAGTAACATAAACACGTTTATTAGTGTGCAGTAAAAACTGCATATTCAGATTGCCTTGTCAATCACTACATGATTTAAGTTTCTAAGGAGATGACCAGAAGTGAGTGTATCTTAGTCTTTGGTTTCAGATGGTAGCAGGTGATATGCATCAGTGCTTTGAACATCACTTTGATTAAGTGTGCATGTTGCTGTTGAAACCTAGTTACTGATTTGAATATTCATCTAAGTCTATATTAAGTCATGGTACCAGTAAACGGAATGTTGAAACTGTTCATGCAGTTTACCACATCCATTCCCTGTTTAATCGACCAGCATATGTGTGTGTGTGTGTTTTGCTTGTTTTGTGGCAGTGGGGATATTTGCTAGCCATCTGTGTGTCTCTTCATCTTCCCTTCAATTTCATAACAATCTAGTTATGAAATCGTTACCAGAGTGTCAAAATTATTTGTTTATCTTAGCGTTCAGTATTTTGGAAAAAGGAATAATTGAATATCTTATCATTTGATTATCAAACTCAAACTCCTCCCAGTGAACAGTACTGTACACAGACCAAATAAACACTCATTAAAGCTTGTGTTGGGCAGCATAGTGGTTAGCACTGCCATTCGATCCCGACTCTGGGCTCTGCCTGTGTGGAGTTTGCATGTTCTCCCCATGTCTTTGTGACATTCCAAAGGCATGTATGTTAAGGTATGTTGAGGTTAATTGGGGTGCCCTTGGTGTGTGAGTATGTGTATGAATGTGTGGGCCCTATGAATTTGTGACCTGTCTAGGGTTGTTTCTGCCTTGTGCCCTGTCTCCCCGGTTAGGCACTGACTGTCCTGTGACCCTGACTAAAATAAGACAATGACTAAATGGATGAAGCTTGTGCGTCTCTGGCAGTGTATGAAGCAAATGCGTATGCATTAAAAAGATAGGATAAAAGATTAATGATAATTGGACAGAGCACAGAGGTCTTACTTACTTTATATGAAATGTGGACGGGTGTGGTTTGCACCCAAGTAATTATTGGCCAGTGTGCTTTTTTGTTTGTCCTGTTTTGAAGCATGGCTTGTATTCATAATAATTGGTCAATAGGGGTGTAACAATGTGCTGTGCTTGAGTTGATTGATTTTCTTAGTTTTATTTCTGAAATTATTTCTTGTGTGTGTTTTTAAACAACAACAAAAAATTGTCCTACTATAAATTAGTATACCAAATAACTGAGTGAAAACAATTCTTTTTCATTTCTGAAACTTAACAATTCAAAAGAATATGCACTTACTACACTTAACTGTATATCTCCTCGATGCACACGGTTTCATTTTTGCATCTTTATAACCCTGTTGCTCAAAGTCTCAAAGTAAATCGGAAATCATTGACTTCTCAGACTTCAGTATATCAGCACCAACAAGTCTTCGACTTTATTTACTTTATTTACAATTGACAAAAATAAAATAATAGGATTTGTTACCATAAAAAAAAGTTTTTGCACCGAACTTTAGATTCTTAAAAGCACTATGTATTCATATGCTCCGCTTACGCTGTGGCTAGCAATAAAAATAAAAGCAATAAAATAATCATATATGAACATGTGCTTCCCTTATTTTTAAAACCACCAGCCACTACAGGCTCATAAGTGTAAGTATTCATGTTCACCAAGAATTCTGTGCTTTGTTTGAGCTTAGTAAGAACTTTGCACACAGTCCTTTATAATCAAGAACTCTCTAAAATTCCAAACCATGCTCAGCCAGTCATATGATGTTTAGAAATACCTCATGACCTCCTGCTTCATCTCAATCTTTTGTGTTAGTTATGTTTGTATATGTTAGCACTCTTGGCACGCTTGGTGAAGCATGCTGGGAGAAATACAGTCATCTATGTTCAAGACACCCTGTTCTAGCTGCTCTCCCTGTTTCTTCTGTTTCCGGTGTCATTGTGTTCATAACGATGTTTAACGTTGTGCAGGACACAGTACTTTTATAAGTAATAATAAAGCTCTCTGTGATGTATCATTTATCTGATAAGGTGCTAAGCCTCAGGTTTGGCATCTTTTCTTTGTAGCTGTTTGTCATGCTGGGGTGTCCCATTATGTCAACTGGCTGCTACATACTGATTTATGAAACACAGATAATCAGGATGACAGGGAAACTAGAATATCAACATGCAAACAGCGTTGGGGACTTGGAGAAAATAGAGGTGTTTTGCCCTTATTATGTACTTGGCTGTTGTAAGGGAGGTTGTTTTTATCAGGTGCAGATTTATTATGATATGGTCTGCCATCATGTTCCATGATGGATGCTCCACGACTGAGTGAATCTCTTGTAGTCAGGATCCCATTTAAATCTCTTGTCCTGGCTTTTCAGATCAAAAAGCTATAAGTCCTGCATGCCATCTAAGGTCTTCAGTTTTAGGGCGTCTGGCACAGCACATGTATCCACCAGTCTGGATGAAATCATTCCAATTGGCGATTCTGATTGAACTGTTTATATACACACTAAAACTCAACAATCTGATTAAAAAAAAATCTGATTATGTGTACTAAAAGTAATCCAATGCCTGAGTGGAGCATAGAGTAAATGTTACATTTTTAGTAGCAAGAGGGCATAAGTTCCAACAGTCTGTAATGGGGAATCCTGAGGTTCACCTATTTCAGTGTTGCAGACAAGTTTCCAAAGCTTGAATAAAATGGCAAATGATGAGTGGACCTGTACCTGACATAAGTATTCATATCCTTACAGCACTTGAAATTTAGCTCTAGGGTCCTCCCCTTTCTCTTTATTTTTTTTTAGATGATTCTACATCTTGATCTTCTTGTGGTGAATTCAGTTAATTGGTCATGATTACAAAAGCCATACACTGTACACCAGAGCAAAAAACATAAGGAAGAAATAAGTGTCTGTGAAGCAGCTCAGAGACAGGATTGTGATGAGGCACAAACGTTACAAAAAATCTGCTGCACTGAAAGTACTCAAGAGCTCAGTGACCTTCGTAATTATTAAACGGCAGAATAGTGGAACAATCAGGAGACTCTTTTCTAAATTGGGCTGCGAGATGGGAGAAAGTTGAAAGTTGATCTCCAGAGGGTCAAACATTACTGCAGAACTTCACCAATCTGGCCTTTATGGCAGAGTTTCCAGGCAGAAGCCGCTCCTTTAGTAAAAGACACATGAAAGCCTGCCTCATGCTTTTTTTGTTGTTGTTGCTAACTCCAGGCTGGTTGTCATCTCAATCTTTTGTGTTAGTTATGTTTGTATATGTTAGCACTCTTGGCACGCTTGGTGAAGCATGCTGGGAGAA
>JAUZSV010422743.1:0-10672 GCA_034780495.1 Parotocinclus cesarpintoi
AGGTAAAGAAGAACCCAAAGATCATTGTGGCTGAGCTCCAGAAATTCCGAAGGGAGATGGGAGAAAGTTCCACAAAGTCAACTATCACTGCAGCTCCACCAGTCGGGGCTTTATGGCAGTGTGGCCCGACGGAGCTGAAAGCCCACATAGAGTTAACCAAAAAACACATGAGACTCCCAGACTATGAGAAATAAGATTTTCTGGTGGGATGAGAAAAAGATTGATTTTTCTGGCATTCATTCTAAGCGGTATGTGTGGAGAAAATTAGGCACTGCTCATCACCAGCCCTATACAATCCCAACAGTGAAACATGGTGGTGGCAGTATCATGCTACGGGAGTGTTTTTAAGCTGCAGGGACAGGATGACTGGGTACAATTGAAGGAAAGATGAATGCGGCGAAGTACACACATATCCTGAAAGAAAACCTCAGACTGGGCTGAAGGTTCACTTTCCAACAAGACAATGACCCTAAACACACAGCTAAAATAACAAAAGAGTGACTTTGGAACAACTCTATGACCATTCTAGATTGGCCCAGCCAAAGTCCTGACCTAAACTCAATTGAGCATCTCTGGAGAGACCTGAAAATGGCTTTCTACCAACATTCACCATCCAAAAAGACGTATCTAGAGAGGATCTGAAAGAAAGAATGGCAGAGAATCCCCAAATCAAGGTGTGAAAAACTTGTTGCATCATTCCTAAGAAGACTCATGGTTGTACTAGCTCAGAATTGTGCTTCTACTAAATACTGAGCAAAGGGTCTGAATACTTATGATCATGTTAAATTTTAGTTTTTTAAAAATAATAAATTAGCAAAAAAAATCTACATGTCTATTTTTTCTATCAAGATGGGATGCTGAGTTGAATCATTAATTAAAAATATGAACTTTTTTGATTTTAGCAAATGGTTTATAAATTTAAAGGTATCTAAATACTTTCCTTACCCACTGTATGTCACTTTCTACTCAATCAACATAATTAAGTTTCTTATTTGCGTAATCAAACAACTTTTTTTTCATTTGCTTTTCTGGTGATCGTGTTTTCAAAATAATAAACAATAATTTAATTGCTTCATATTCATTTTTAAATATGCCCTAATTTTTGTAAGCCGTGAATTTTTTCCCAAAGGCTTAAAAGTACTTGAACAAAAACATTAGCTAATCACATCTGTTATACAGAATTCACTGTTTTCAAAGGTTTCACGTGATATTATATTTTTCATTACATTAGACAAATAAATATGTATTATAAAAATCAATTACAATAAAACGAAAATACAGTCAAGTATTGTAACAGTTTGTGGCACATTAAAAGCCATGTGTAACTTGTAATGCAAAAAGAGACATGAACACCTAAAACCGTCCTAAAAATCACTTTCCTATAACAAAAACATGAAACATATGTGAAATTTCACAATATCCCATGAAACAGTGAACCCAGACAAATGAGAAGAGGAGGTCAGCCCAGGACAATTGTTGATAGTGAAGCATTATTTTGGAATGGTGCCAAAACATGACAAGTAGCACTTACAAGACTTTAATGCCTAAGCTATGTTTGGGAAAGTTGGGATATGGGTGGGTGAGACTATCAGATTTGGGAGGAAAAAAAGCACCTGGACCTGGGGGCTTTTCCCATAATTGGTCAGCATCTTTTCAAAAGCTATATTTAAATATTTAAATGGTCAGACACACTGCATGCAAGGTGCAGGACATAACTACACTGCTGATAGTTCAATATATACCATATAAATATCCTATCATTTAAATATATACTCATTTTTGTGAGCCATGTATATGGTTTGCCACTTACACAATATAGCATAACAAAATTTCATTTTTTTACATTTCAGACCACTAACTCAAAATCATTAATTAAACTAGTAAAAACACAAGTTATGATAGCATGAGCAAAATGCAGTTAATGAAAAATGTGTTTTTCATTTCTCATCCATGGCACAGTAATGCCTATTTTATTATTGGGTTACTTAATATTTTTTAGTTTTTAACAAGCTTATTTTAGGTATAGCTGGGCCCCCAGACTGATTGGGTTTGAGGGGCCAGAAAGTGGATTCTATAAATCTAGATGGTCTGTACGAAATAATGGTATACCTGTCAAAACGACTTAAATGATGGGCATATTTTAAGTTTTAGGTCTCACATTCATATTATTTTTAGGTAATTTCACATGCAAACAGTTCGTTGCTGGGTCATTATTAAAAGTATTTTTGTTACGCCTACTGCAAGTGTTGGTTTAATCTTTCTACGTCAAAGTGGCCCTGCAAATGTTTCTGCTTCGTTTTCGGTGTTTTTATCCACTCCTCAAAAGACGCCTCAGTCACGCCATGTTGCACTTCATAACAGTTCCGTCCAGCTTTCTGCACGTTTACATTTGAGTGTGCATTGACACTGCACTTTACGGTAAAGAGCTGCTTCAAGAGAATCGAGTTTTGTAATTGCAATAAACGTAAAAATAATAGGTTACAATATGACTTTCTCTCAGCATATGGCTAATTCTGCATCTCTGATTAACGGGAATGGAATGCTTTTACAAATGTTGTGTTTTTAATGTAAACAATGTGTTTTTTTTGTAGTTATGAGGAGCACCCGTCTGTGCACGCGCTTCTACAAACATGCCGTACAGTTTGACGTATAAGGGCAATTAATATGTCAATTTTCAGAATACTAACTTTTGGTCGAATACCTGACTTCACATTTCATTAATCAGTACTGTAGAGTTAGTTGTTTGACCGCTCCTACTGTTCCTATTTGACATTGCTATTTTACAGATATCGGTCTGTACATATTGCATTTAAATTCGTTGTAAAGCGCGGGCTTCAGAAAACTATTCTTAAACTTTGTATCTAAGCTGAATAACTATATTTGACTGTAGTTTTTGCACGATAGCTTCTCTCAAAGTTAGACACCTTTCGTCTGTCACTGGCAAACAGAGCATGACAGAAATTCAGAAACTACTATAAAAATTAGTATACGCACCCATTATTTCAAACTCGTCACGATTTTCCCGTAGGCAGGAATGATCCGAGCTCTCAGCGAAAATAGAAGCTTTCTGAAGAAAGTGCCAATGCTGCTGTTATACAAGCACCACGGAGTGGGGACTGGAAGCAGCTAATCATTGACGAATAAAGGCTACTAAATGCCAGAGGTGTAGCCTACGTATCTCGTAGTTTGCCTGGATATAAAAGTGTAAATGTTGCCAAATATTTTCACATTTGCTGAAGCTAAAGTACAATAGTTTTTTATAAATACAATTATAAATAAATAAAATTATTGTCTTGAACTTTGTGACCAAGTCTTCAATAATGCTTAATGACTAATGCACTGCTCACAGACATAGGATATTTCATTTTAAAATCAATCAATCAATCAATCATTAACCATGGTTCTTGAAAAACAGTTTGCATCTAACCATATGGGGCTCAAAAACAGGCGCTTCTCGCAAATATACAAAATTGACTTTATCTGAACACCCGAGGCAGATAGCTTAAAAAAACTGTATCGTACACAAAGATAACTGTTTAAATCTACACACGTTATACAGATGTAAAAAAGGGCGTTTGCTAACAGTAGAAGGTTTTATATGGAACCTGACTAAAAGAGGACATTGATAATATGTGAGTGGACTTGCTTGTCTTAACTTCAGCTTCCCACAACTTTGAATGTTAAAAAATGCCTTTTTTTTTACACCTGTATAACGTGTGTGGATTTTTACAGTCATGTTTTCCAAAATGTGTGTGCGATACAGTTGCTTTATTTTGAAGGCATGCAATGTAAAAGTCACTTAACGAGAACAGTGGGAAAAATATGGAAGCACACTAACGTTCTCTACTGTACACAAAATGTTTCTGATCCATACAGCGAAGAACAATGTAATAATCTAGTACGGAAATGGCCTTAGGCCGAATATCTTTACACCTGTAATCAAAAATGTTTATCCTAAAGAAAAGCTGCGCACACATAAGCTACTAATGTCTAATCTAAAACTGTACCAGGATTAACTATGTATGTTTAAAATCCAGCACGAAATCAGTTTCAAATAAAAATAAAGCCTAGATTGGGTAATTTCACCATGTCGCAAAGCTTAGCCGGCTTATATAGTCCCAAATATATTAGGCACAGCTACCAAGATTCAGTATACATTAAAATTATTAACTGATTTTAATTTTTGTAATCTTGTTTCATAGTTGCTTTACCTATGTACAATAGCTCGTTATTTGGCCAATTTTAAACATCTAAGCATTATTTTTACTATGTGCATTAATACCATCAAATTTGGTTCAATTAATGTGCATTTTATTTGAAAAATAAATTAGTCATCAGAGGTTTTGGTCATCAGGACTTTTATCATAAATATTTTTAACTCCGTTAAACTGCTTCCTGGGTCACTGTTCATCACAGAGGAGGCATATCAAGGCATTTGCTTATTTTCTTTAATTACTTTTTTGATTATTTGAATTATCATGCAGCTTTTGTGTCACTGTTATGTGCTTTCATTGTAAATCAGAGTACATGGAGAAAACCCATGCAGACATAGGGAGGACATGCAGACTCCCAATTACCACGGGATTTCTAATATTTCTCTTATAGCAAAAAATCAGTCCCAAACCTGCTGGCATATGCATTTAAAATAGTTTGAGAGACAAACAGCATGTGGTGAAAGTAACAGGACTAGCAAATCAGTTTAGAACATGTTTGTTAATCGTAAAGCCACTAAAAATCATGTGTGAAGCACTTGGTTCCAAAGTACAATCATTGCTAATTACATAAACATTCGCAGTAGTGAGGAATAATGAGACAACCACAGTTATTGGCAGATGACACGAAACGTTTTATGTACAATATTTCAATCTGTAGACAAATGAAAAATTGACAACATGAAACAGCTTTTTGTTAATAGTACAAATAGTAAAAATCCATATTAATTTTCCCTCCAAGGAAACTAGTAAGCTTTTTAATAATTAGAAATGAGAACAGCAGATATTTATTCCAACCAGTTTTGAAATCGTTTAGCAAATCATTTACCGTCTCCTGCATCTGTTTGGGTTTTATCATCGACTTGACAGGCTTCTAAACACTCTTCTTTGTCAAGAAACTTTGGTAGTGTTTGTGACTGGGTGAGAAGAGAACAACACCTCTCTGAGGTTTCATTATATTCATCCAAGCCTTTTTTTGTGTTTCCCTGTGCCTATTGTTCAGTCTCAGTTTTCTTGGTCTTAGGTGTACTTTCACTTTGCGTTTCTTTCTCTGCTTGTTCGACAGTTTCCCTTACGCACAAGTCTTCTGCATTTTTGTTTCTTACAAGGTTACCTTCAACGTGTCTCTGCTCGGACTCTTCATTTAACGCAGGCTCTGAATCTACTGCCTCATGTCTGATCATGGCTTCTGCCAGTGTATTTAAAAGTTCTACCTGTGAGCTAGCTTGCTTTTCACACCCGTCCTGTTCATTGATAACTCGTGAAAAACAGAATGAGTCCTTAATCATGCAAGGCCTGCTAAAACAGCAAGCCATGGCCTTTTCAAGCCAAATCACAAGGAGCCGGGCCAGGTCGTCTGGTCTGATATTAGCTGCCTTACCTTCCGATACAAAATAAGACCAACGGGTCAGCAAGAAGTTTTTCAGTACTGGGCGCAAACACATTTCTAAGGGTTGATGTTGGCTGCTACATCCGGCTGGAATAACGACGGGTACGGTCTGGTTGCCCAATATGCTTACGAAATCCTCTGACATATGGCCATGATGGCTGTCCACAACTAGCAAGGTCTTTTTGCCATTCTGGGAGTTTAATTGCTGCTGCCACACACAACTAGTCCAGATCTCGAGTTCCTCCTTCTCTGAAAAGCCTTCAACTCTTGCCTCAAGTAGAACAAGATTTGTATTTCTGCATACATTCTCTATACAAGGCCCTTTAAAAAACAATATTGTTGGTAGCACTGTACCATCTGCCAGCACCGAAAGGTAAATGTTGACCCAGGGTTTTTCAACACCCTCTAGCTGGAAAGCTTCTTTTGCGGAAGTGCCGGCACTATCAGTAAGTCTGTCAAAGTCAACAAAAACGGAAAGTTCATCCATAGCTCCAATGGCAGAGAGAGGAACACTGTGCATTTCGATCTGTCTATGCACAAGCTCAGTGAATTCTTGGCAGCTATTCTCCATGCTGTATGGAAGCTGCACACCAGCTACACCAACACTGTGCAAACCCAATTTGTGCTGCAGCATAAAGGTCACTGCCCACTCATATGATATACGAAAGGAAGTGGTCTGATTCGTCTGAATGTGGACCTCTGAAGCTTTCTGAAAAAGACTGTTCTCAGTAATAGGACGCTGCTGTTCCCGTTGGGCTAACACCCACTGCACCAGACACTCTATGGCCTCTCCACTGTTCCTGTTACTGCCTAGATCCTCCATCTCCAGTCTTTTCTCTCTGTCTTGAAGCCAGGCTTTAATGAGCCGTGGAGGAGTATCCATCTCTTTCGCTGCTTTCTGGATTCCAGAGCACAATGCTAGCAGCAGTATTCGGAGCTGCCTTACAGACAGGGTGTCCTCTGTTTGTCCAACTGTCTTTTGATAATTGTTTTTTTTTGCAGGGCCCTGGCTTTGACTCCAATCTTCAGGCTCCTGCTGACTACTGTCATCAGTCTCCATCTCTGAATCCGATGTTTCTAGAGGGGCCATTTCTTGATCAAAGACTTCATTCAGCTCAGTGGAATCCCTTAACGATGTATCATTAACTTCCATTGCAGAGCCACAAGAATTTAGTTGTGGCGTTTCCAAGTCCCCGGAAGGCTGAACACATTGCCTAAAATGAGGGGGGGAAATGTTCCTGTCACTTTCTGCATTAAATAAGGAAAGACAGTCACCAGCATATTTTGTTTAATTGGAAGATACAAAAATCAAGTTCAAAAGCATTTCATGTTTTCTCTTTAACACATCCATCGTAAACACTTCTGACACCAGATGCTCCTGCTTCATATGTGAATTGCTGAGTTTATTGAGATTTAAACAATTGCAAACTAGCCTAGCATGTCATTTCTTTGAAACCTGCTGTGGTACAGGTCTGCTTGAGATAAATAAGATTAGCTTCTGGATTCCAAAGCATTTGTACTAGTTACTTCGTTCCATTAACATGAATAATATTGAGACATTGATACAGGAGCAACAATAAGATCAGGACATTGTTTATCAGGCAGATGGGTGAGATCAACTTTTAATGATGCTTCTGATAATTTTACCAACATTTATTTTCCATTACAATTCAGATTTACTATTTATTATTATTAACTAGTAATTTACAATTTATATTATTTACAAGACTTGCTCTGTTTGGGGCTGGCCTCAAATTATAGATAATCTAAACCTGTAAAGCTGCTTTTGTAAAAAAAAAAAAAAAAAAAAAAGTGCTATATAAATAAATTTTACCTGTTTAGGTTTGGTTTTTAAGATTTTACTGCCACTTCAGTAAGTACTTAAGACACATTCTTTATAAAGTGTATGGATCAAAGGAAATTCAATCACTAAGTACAAGTGAGGTCACCAGCTGTTTAAAAGGTTAAAAACACTCACGTAACAAATAAAGACGTACCTTTTAGGCTCCACAAATCCAATTCTTGGGTTACCTGCAAAGAAAAGAATGAAAGGTGAGTTACTACTTTTAAGAAATGTTACCTCTCTCAAACCTTTATAATTCTAATACACTGTTCACAAAAATGAGGGGATATTGCACTAGGGGACATTTCATGTTGAAATATACCCTAATTTTTGTGAGCAGTGTGAGCACTGGATGTCATTCTAACCACAAAACTCCAGCAAACTGACAAATTAAAACATGGTTATGTCTTTGTTTTCTATATTTTGCTTGTTTGTTTTAATTGTACTAACCCAATTTTATGGTGATTCACTTACCGTGGCTGGTGGTAAAATGTTCTGCAGTTAAAGCCTGAGATTCACCCTAAAAAAACATATTCATAATTATCTGCTTGAACACAAAAACTGATAAATGCCTGCTCAGCAGCAGCTGTAGAATAAATGATAGCTCCTACCGTCTCTGATGTACTGAAGAAGGACTGTTGTATGTTTCTGACATACCCCTGTCCTCTAGTATGAAGCAAATACTCACATCTAATGTGGGACATAAATTTAAATTAATACAAAAACAAGTAAGCATTTTTATTTTAAGGCAACAAATGTGCTGTATTATAAATGTTTTTTGATCATTTTAAACATCATGTACAATAGATACAATAACAAATACACCTTGGCAAAAAAGGGTCTAAAAATTGTTGAATATTATAATAATATGTCATAATGTACATAGTAGGTACATAATATACATATATAATAATAATAATAGGTTACACTTATGTAGCTCCTTACACAGAACCCAAGGTCTCTTTACAGAACTTACTTTGTAATTTACATAGCAAGGGTAACATTTACCCAAAACCAGAAGGAGATGAAGATGAGAAATAAAGCATGTATAGATGAGTTTTTAATAGATCCTAAAAGCATGTTGATAGGCAGCCAATGAAGCCTCTCCAGAACTGGGGTGATGTGCTCTGACTTTTTTGTGTTGGTAAGTATTTGTGCAGCGAAATTTTGGACTATTTGATAGTGGCATAGTGACTTGGAGGGAAGCCCATGGAGAAGAGATTTACAGTAGTCCAGGTGAGATGTAACAAACGAATGGACCAGCGTCTCAGAGGTGGTAGAGGACAATAGTGGGCGGATACGGGCTATCTTGCGGAGGTGGAAAAATGCAGATCTGGTCAGAGTTTTAATATGAATTTCAAAACACAATAGGTTATCAAATAATACCCCAAGATTGCGAACATTGACTGAAGGACAAATTGAGATCTAATTTATGGAGAGAGCAGGCTTCGATAGAGTCGACATTAGCCTAAGAACCAGTTATGATAAACTCAGTTTTCTGAGCATTCAACAGAAGAAAATGTGCCTTAAGCCATTAAGCCATGACTTAAGTTCAGTAAGGCAACTGGCCACTGGGAGGAAAAGGATCTTACGGTTTAAAACTAATATAAGCCTGAGTGTCATCAGCATAACCCATAACACTGTAAATTACTTTATACCTGTGAAAGATATTGCCAAGAGAGAGAATATAGATGGTAAAAAGGAGTGAAAAGGACAGAAGAATGTAGTACACCATGCTCGATAGATGCTGTTTCTAAAATGCAATTTTCTAATGATATGAACGGATGCCTATCAGTTAGGTAAGAATTAAACCAAGACAATACAGTGCCTGAGAGACCAATCTCAGAGAGTCGAGTTAGGAGAAGACAGTGTCGTTTACTGTGTCAAAGGCTGCTGTAAGGTCCAGGAGTAAAAGAACGGATGCACAGCCAGAATCAGCAGTTAGCAGCAGATCATTCAAAACACGCAGAAAACCAATCTCTGTGCTGTGGTAAGAACGGAAGCCGGATAGAAATTTTTCAAATTGAGTGCACATAATCATGAAAGTGGGAGGACACAATCTGTTCCAGAAATGGACCAGGAGCTGGTTCACAGCAGAAAACAGAAGTTTAGGATTTTGTCCAGCTTTCTTGAGTACATCTGCATAGTATGATGAACGAGCATTGTTTAATGCCGTTTTGTATTTAGACAGGTGGTCAGTATAAGCTAAATAATGAAACTGCAGCCCAGATTTCTTGGACAAACGTTCCACACATCTACCAATCGTTTTCATGAAGCAAAGTGCTGGTGTAAACCAAGGAGATCTAGGCACAGACCTGGATTTCAACGGTGCCATGGTGTCTTAGTTAAGCACTGAGAATACAGTTCTAGAACAAAACAGCATCATCAACAGAATGCATAGCATTGACTTGAGCTACGTTAAAAGCCTCCAGTGCAGTAGACAGACAGTGAGTCAACAGCATCAACATTACGATAAGAGATGATAGTTTTTGGATGGATACAATGCCCAATCACACTATAAATAATTCCAGTAGTGGAACAGATTAAGTCCAAAGTGTGTCCTTTCCTATGAGTCGGGAAGTCCACATGTTGTACTAGATCAAAACAACTGAAAAGAGACAGAAATTTAAAAGCAGCTGAGGATCCAGAGTCAAGGTGAATGTTGATGTTGCAGAGAACAATAAACAATGAAGAAAGTGCACTGACAGAAGCCAAAATCTCACCAAACTCAGATAAACTCAGGTATGGGGCTTTTCGAGGAATGATACACCAACATATATAAGTATAATATAGTATAATATGTGAAAATACATTTACATAAAGTTATACATAACTACATATTTTCCTAATAGACTAATTTAAGTAAATCAAATGGAAATATCTTTTACTTGCAGTCGAATGTACAGTTGCGAAGTCCCATGTAATCCTTTATCGTTTGTGTGTTGTTTTGACTTATCGTGTAATTGTTATTTTGTTTTCTCAATATTAGTCATTAAAGTCCATATGTTTTTCATCTCATTTATCTTAATTTTGAGCAAAACATCTGATTACACGGTAGACTGGCTGAGTAATTGACTGCTAAAACACCTGCGACTGAAGCCTTGGTGATAGAAAAATAAAGGATTTTATATGGAGCGGTCTACATATCTCACTCAGAAAATATTCAGTGATTGTCCGGAAAGGGTTTCGTTAATGCCCTGTGATGCACATTGGTTGTGTGTGTGTGTG
>JAUZSV010422752.1:0-10672 GCA_034780495.1 Parotocinclus cesarpintoi
TGTGTGTGTGTGTGTGTGTGTGTGTGTGTGTGTGTGTGTGTGTGTGTGTGTGTGTGAGTGTGAGAGAGAGAGAGAGACAGAATCTAACTGCCTTACCAATTATGGACTCACATTTGGACTGTCCTAACTAGGCTGATGTGTTTAGAGAGTTTTTTGTGCAAGTTTCACATGTTTGTGTGTAAAAATTGTATTTGTAACAACCTGCACATGGCACTACTTTGTTGGTCTCCCCACTATTTACAGTATATAATATACAGTATATCCCTTTAACCTATAGCTATATTAACTGGTTCACATTCACTCTGTTTTATCTAGCTGATCTTCAGTGTTGTTCATAATACAGTCTTATCAATCATCATTTACATCTTTAGTCAAACAAAATTATCAGAAACACAATTACATATCAATTACATGCAGTTTTCTTGTAAAAGAATGCTTTATATTTACATTGCAGTAGCATAAAATATTATGGTTAACAATCAATTTTATTTCTGTTAAATGGCGCATACGTGTACATTTGAGTTGAAAAATCATATTAATTGTTTAAATGCAACATTTTTGGTATCCATGTAGACAGACCCATTTTGGTCTTCATACTTGCTGTCGATGGAGGAGAAGGAGCTTGCTCGGCGTCAGCAAATACCGTCCCTCTCACAAGTCGTACAGCTTGCAAAAGAGTACAACACCTCCCTCATCTTTGATTTAAAGAGTGACGATGATGAGTGCAATACGGTGATGACCATCATAAATTCTAACATCTCACATGATTTGGTAAGTTGGTTTAGTAGAGGTCAAGGCACATGCTGTATTTTTGTCTATTCAAACCGGGAGTCGGTATGTTCCTTAAGGAGTAAGACATACATGGAATCATTCCATGACCTTAGGGAACTAGCTTGGTATTTTGGCACAGCTTTTTCTACACCTTAGTAACAGGAATTATTGGAATTTCCCACTCTGTTCAGTACAGAGTTTTGTGATTTGGGGCACTGTTATAAATGAATACCATAACTCATCTAATTACAGCAGCTGAGCCATAGATCCAGCATGCACCTCTTTATTGAACAAATTCCAGGGCTTCTGTTTGGGAGAGTGCTCTATCTGGCTATACAAAGGCCTTGATTAGAATTGTATTTAGAAAGAGGCAGAAACTAACCAATAATGAGTCATTTTCCAACTCATTTTGTTCTTAGTTCACTCGTGTATTTTAAAGGCACCGTGCATATTTGCTGAGTCGAGCTGTTAATCGGTGTAATACATCTTAGATGGCCGAACTATGGCATAATGCCAGTTGTTATGGCTTTGAATGCAAAATGACACCAGATAGACACTAGATTATCAACGATTATCATTATTCCTTCATAATCAAGCCGTGCATTCATGCCCGTTGTGCACTAAAAGAATTGTTTATTGATATTGAATGCTTGAATTCATGATACTAACTATGATAACATGATCTGTATTTCTTTCAGATCTGGTGGCTTCCTTCAAGGTGCAGAGAGTATGTTAGGGTGCATGCTCCAGGCTTCCGTCAAGTTTATGACAACGTAACCTTAATAGAAAGCACTGACAGAGACATCCTAAATGTCAAATACAATACACAAACTACTAGAGAGATTAGGTGTGTATTACCAGCTTCGCACACTCATAGTGACATGCAGAGGCACGATGTTAGCTCTTTGAATGTTGATTCAAGAATCTAAGCAGTTTAACACCCTGAGGGAGATATGTGGCTACGGTGATATTAAAAACAGCAAGCAGGTAATGTTGCGCAATCAAAGCCCTGTTCATTACAACAAACTAAAACTACAATTGCGTCAAATTCTAAAACATTGTACAAATTAATAAGATGTTTCCCTGTGAAAGAGCTTTCTATGTTTTAATTTAAATTAGAATTTAGAATTATAATTTTCTAATATAGAAGTCAACATATATTGCTCACAAACATTAGGGGATGTTTCAAAATGAAATAACCCCTAGTTTTGTGAGCAGTATACATAAAAGATTTCATACAAATAAGACAAAAATATTGTGCTTGGTCATTTATTTATTGAGGATAATTGTCTTATAATCTTTCTATCTATGATTAGCAAAAGTTAATCAAACCTTGATCAGTCTTATATATAGGCTTAGGGATTTTATTCCATTACATCCTACAAAACAGCTTCAAATCTGGAATGTTGTTGGGTTTTCTTACATAAACTGCTTCTTTCAGGGCACTTCCACAACATTGCTTTCCATGTTATCAGATCATTTTGGAGAACAATGGCTTTCTCCTTGCAACTTTATTTTGCACAGTACTTCTATGCATGCTTTTTTGGTTGACCACTCCTGGGATGACATTTTCCAACCTGATGAGCGTGATATTACAAATATTTTCTGAGAGCCTCAGAGAAAACTGTACAACTTAAAGCCACTGCAATATCTCTAGTACCTTGCTGGGCCGCCTCTAGTATGGGTACAAAATAAGATGCGTTTGGTCATGGAGACAAACGAGTTCCATATGGTATCCTGTTATCCATTTGCCAACAGACGTTGCAGCTGAGCCTGTAGATCCTGCACACTTGTAGGTTCCTGAAGCTGGTGTCCCAGCTCCCATAAATGCTCAATAAATTTGAATCTGGTGACTGGGTTGGACAAGAAAGCGTTACTCTATGAGACAATTCTGGGAAATACTTGCAGTTTGTGTGAAAGCATTATCCTGCCAGTTTAAAGCCCTTTCATTACAGGCCACAGCCACATGTCCTGCACAAATCGCTGATTTTTTAGTGTCCCTCCTATCATGACTAGGGGTGACTGACTGTTGTATGAAACGGCTCCCCCGATCATCACACCAGAATTTGGGGCAGTGTGGTGCTCTACAACAGAGGTAGGATTGAAGAGCTGACCATGAGGGCTCTAATCTTGATCCCTTGAACAAACCTGTATTTGTCGCCTAAGACAAGGTTCCAGTCCATAGCAGTGGACAACAAAACTGTGGAACCTCTTCATGATTGTAGGCAAAATAAATATCCTCTCTACTGGTAGTCTGGGCCATGAGGGTACCACACACAGGGAACAGGCTCAGGATGGCCCCGACAGAATACTGATATCAAAGATTGTTTGGTCCCCTGACAAACATGAACAGCTCCCACAATTTTGTCGTGCACCATACAGACACAGATGGTCCTTTTTACCACTATCAAATAATTTCCAGGCACTAAGAAGAAAATGTGCCACATTGACCAGCAAGAATGTCTCTGCCAGACTGCAGCACTATGTGTAGTTTATGGGACCAGCTTGGACACCAGCTTCAGCAAACAATGAGTGTGCAGGATATACTGTCCCCTCTTGGGTCAAATGTATCTTAGAGACATGTCTAGCAGTCATTAATCTCTCACCAACTGGTACACAATCTAAAAGTAACCTAAGCACTTATTTAATAATATCTGCCTGCAACATAAGTGTATGCAGTGTTTTCAGCAATCTGACATTTCTAACTGGGTGATTTCTTTATTAGTCAGTGAGTGTATACATTTTACTGGGACTGCGGTAACCTAGCGGTCAAGGCACTGGACTCTGGACGTGATGGTCCTGGGTTCAAATCCCACCTCTGCCAAGCTGCCACATTAGGGTCCTTAAGCAAAGACCATTGCTTAAATTGTAAGAATATATGAGTTGTAAGTCGCTCTGGATAAGGACGTCTGCTAAATGCCGTAAATGTAATTAATGTACCTTGTTGAGTTTATGCCATGAAGGATTAAGGCTTTCAGGTTCTGAAAGAAAAAAAAATGGCCCAAACTGGTAATAGCAAGGTGTACCTGATGAAGTGGACAGTGAGTGTATATGGAAATTGATTCTGGTTTAGCCCTAGTAATTAATAGCAATATTAAAGAGATGAATGTCCTTTAGTTTTAATCCCTGAGATTTTGTTGCACTTTACCTAACTTGACAGCTGTTGAGATGGTATTGGTTCCCACGTTTTCTATGTGACAATCAGCGCTTGGATCACCGGGAAATTTTACCAGTCTATCCTGTCCTGTAGCTCCTCCGAGAACATGAAGTGTATAGTCATGTTTTCCACTATAATGAGCAGACTTGTAAAACTTTCATATTGCCTCAGCTCTAAAATTACTCAAACTGAAAGTAAATAATAAAACCAAGACAAACATTAATATCGTTTTGAATACACCAGCAAAAATGAAACTGAAAATGTGAACTAGTTCAGAAAAAACTATGATCGGTCTGTGTGTGAATTTCTTGAAATGTGTAACTAAAATTGTATTGGTTAGTTAGATTATTGTATTTAAAGGATGTGATGAATCAACTGGCCAGTTCTTGGGTGGTGGATTAAAGCCAACATTTACAATACTGTTCATAGAATTATGAAATGTTAACCATTTATTTGCATACGATTATTTGTGATTATTTGTGTTACAGAGATTGGAGGAGTAAGAATATTACGGTCAACTTGTGGGTGGTGAACGAGCGTTGGCTTTTCTCATTGCTGTGGTGCTCAGGGGCAAGCTCAGTTACCACAAACACCTGCCACGTCTTTAAAGACATGTCTCGACCTGACTGGAATCTGGTAATAAAAATTTCACCTGTCACGCTTTTAAGTCACCTTCTGATGATATAAGATGTGTACTCTGGAATTAAAGGAGAAAAAGATGCAATTTTGTGTGCGTGTTCACCTTTTGTCATAATATGCTTTACTGTTTTATTGCTTTGTGTATTTTGTAGACTCCTTTTCAGTACAGAATTATATGGATCACTGCTGATGTACTGTCTCTGCTTGTGATGCTCATTCTCTTTTTATTGCAAAGGTAAGAACAGTTGGAACACAATTAATTCCGTACTCATACACTAATTCTTCTAGTAAGGCTTTTCTGTTTTTTGGTTTTTACTTTGCTTTTTTTTTTTTTGATTTAAAAATACTTTGATTTTTTTTTTGACTTTTGCCTATGAAAATTTTTCCATTCATTAAAACTTTTTTGAGGAATTTATCAACAAATCGTGCAAGGAATGTTAATGGTTCCTAATTTACAGGTTTTGGCCTTTGTTGGTGTAGGCACTGTTTATTTAAATTATATAACAGATTTAAGACAAATTGGGATCGTTCTGTTTTTGTGAACAGGAGAACAAGAGCAAGAAACCGAATTTCCATCTGGAGTCAACATACGAATGTCCCTCTCCTCAACATCTGATTACTTCTAAAGTGGTACTACTGAACACAGTAATGCACTGCTCATAAAAAATAGGGGATAGTGAAATGAACAAATGAAATATCCTTATCATTTTTTTGCAGTATACATTTGTTTTCTATTTAAATACTGTTGTGTGCTATCTTTCTTGTCGAAACAAGTTTTAACATGTGTACAGCAGCACTTTATGTTATTTAGTAATTGTAGTGTACAATTAAAATGCAGTAATAATGACCAACCTATAAACATAACTGGTATTAACATAAGCAGAGGACTGCATACTTAGCAGTTCTCTATAAACCTCTTTGTTCCAATACCACTATCATTTTTAAATATACATGAATAAATATTATTAAAAATAGAAGATAGAGAAGTTGCAATGTAAAACTTCAAAAAGTCCAACACTGTGACAGGCAGCCTTTATATGCTCAGGTTTAATCAGTGTGCAAATCTAGTGCATTTAGACTATTCTAAGGGTTATGACTATGATTAACACAAACTCTTCATGAAAAAGTGATTACTTTAGTGATCATTGACTTTATTTGAACTTGACCTAAACCTTTTTAAAGAGCTACTTGTTCTTTGTACACTATGTAGCCAAAAAGTATGTACAACACATACTCATTAGTCATCGCCCTTATTTCACCCACAGTTATTGTTAACCGGTTTCATAATATAAAGCATACAGGCATTCACAATAGACAAACAGTAGCAGTAGAATGGATGTTTTAGTATGACATTTTCAGTTTAAAGGTTCTCTAACGTGGTTTTAGTTTCTGTCCTTCTAAAATAGTACATAAGGAACTGCTTTGCCATCTTTGCTGGAGCACTTATGAGAGTTGGGCATAATTTGCGTCTTATCAATTACGGTTCTACGTATAGTTGTTCAGGTATAAACAATATCTTTATATTTTATATTTCAGTGTGATTCCTGAATCTCACCTTATAATAATATTTTATCTGTTCTTATTCTTCCTCATTCCTTATTCTTCCCATTTAAACCTGTTAAGTAAAAAGCTTAACAAGGTATAATGTACTAAAATGACCTTTAGTTTTACTAAACTTCTCTCATATTTAATCTGTACTTCTGAAATGATGTACTTAAAAATGATTATTTTCTCCTTGGGTCAAAGGTTTGTCGTTTCAGCATTAGAAAATACTCATGACCAGAAATAACTGAAGTTTGGTTTTCCTAGGTCATTGTTTTAGTGGCTACATTAAGCCATGTTAAGCTTTGTTCACAATAAACATTTCAAGAAGGCAGCAGTAGGAGACTGCAGTCGGTTGAACGTAGTACTTTGCCAAAGATCATGCTGGTGCCCTAGTTGTTTTGTCATGTTGGAGGCTAAACTGTAACAACAGATCAAATTTTCACACACACTGCAGTTATCCTTTTTTGTTTTCTTTCAAAGTATACATGTGAGCACTTTTGAACATCCTTCTTCCACAAATGCTTCAGTGGAGCGTATTAAAACAAAATTACATCAAGATGTGCATGACTACATGACACATGACTATACTGGAATTATCGTGCATGCTTACCGATGTATATTTGCACTAAACGTGGCCATGTATCTGAAGCATAAAATGCATTAGTAGGAACCGATAAATGGAAAGAAAATTTGTGTGTTTGTATGTATGTTAATGGGTACCCAGATCTTTTTTATCATTAAGAAGTAAGAGCGAAGGGGTTACAAACTCTATACTAATGCTCCTGGGTTTGGGTGCTCACATAAATTTTGGTTATGTAGTGTTTTATTTACACATTTTGCCTTGCGACATTCAAGCAATGAGGAAAAAGGCAACCGTTCTAAAACGTATTTAAATGAAACTAGAGTTGCAGAGCTGGAGTAGTGATAATAGTGAAGTTCTCTTATTTGATACTTCAGGCTTGAATACATCTTGATTGGTCTTTCACAACTATTTAACATAATGTTTAACCAATGCTCGTTGCTTCAGTTCAGATTTAATCCACTGTCATGGTAGGTCAAGGCCATGATCTGGACCCTCAAGGTTGTACCTGAGCAAGTTTATAATGCTTTCTGTAAACTGACAGATCACCTATCCAAGCCAGGTTTTTTTTACTAATTAATATTAATGTTATCAAGTGTTAATTTCACTTGGATGCTAAGAGTTACGCTGAATCAATACAGCTGGAAAAAGTTAGATTTAATTTACACAGATCAACAATAATACTAAACCATAACGTTCTGGGTCCTGGCATGCATGTGGATGTTATTTCGACACATACCACTTTGATAAACGTTCCATTATAAGTCTGCCCTTTTATGGCAACAGTATGTCTTATGGCTGTGGCTTCTTTCAGCATAATAATGCATGCTGCCACTCAGGTTCAAGGTGTTTCCTGGGCCTCCATATTCTATAGCTCTAAAAAATACTGTACTTGTGTTTTAATGTTAAGTATAGTTCCATTTTATGGACAGATCAGGAATTCTTTGAGTCTTTTTTCACAGAATGAATATACTTCTGGCACCACTGAGCTCAAGCATTAATGATATTTATATTTGCAATCTGTAAATAAGAAATTATTACAGTGACTATTTTTAAGATTCATTTTCTAATGGGCATTTATAAGGATTATCTTTTACATGAAATATTTTACTATTGTTTTATATAACTTGTATAAACAATTGAAACCTTTAACATAAAACCTTTTCAGATAAACAAGATAATAGATTGCATCAGATTGAAGGGCAGAATTTAGCGTTGTAGCTAATTTGTTTTTGTGATTAATATCAACCTGGAAGTAACCTTCCCAATCAAGTTAGGAAATATTAGCAGTGATTAATTAACATTTACAGCATTTTGCAGACACTCCTATCCAGAGAGACTTACAGTTTATACAGTCTTACAGTCCAAGCAAGTGTGCCCAAGGACCCAACAGTGGCAGGTGGGGTTTGAACCCTGAACCTTCTGGTCCATAGTTCAATGTCTTATCCACGAGACTACCATAGTCGAAAATTAACATAGAGCTGCTTAGTATTGAAATTAATAGGGATTTTATCTAAAGCATTGAACAGCACAAGTTTATGTATTGAATCCCAAGCCAAAATGACAATGGTCAGAAAGAAGATACTAAATCCTAGATCACCTAATCCTGCTCATTTGTGAATCGATCAAGAATTTATGGTGTTTAAGCTACTGATGTAAAAATCCACTAAGCTACTGCTATGTTTTATTGTAATTTTTAACAAACTTGCTGATTTCTGCTGATTCTCTAGGTGTTCAGCATTCAGACATGTCTAAAATTATTGTTAAGTAAAGGCTTCGAGTTTCCTTGTCAAACTTGTATTATATAAATTAATTATTACAATCAATTTAACAATTAGAATAATGAGACATTAAAGGGAGGCTAATTGGAGACAATATAATGCCAATAGTATTGTATTGCTCACAAAAAAAGTTCTGTTACAGTTCATGAGGTAATACTGTTCAAATGGGCTTTTACATACTTCAGAATAAACCTTGGAAAAGCTAATAAGGGTGATGAGGATAAGCGAATCTTTTACATTTTTTACTAGTTTACACTATTTTGTTTTTAGTTTTGCATATGAGGAGATTGTATTTTGTATAATACTTTGTATTGTATTAATCTCTGACTGCAAGTCATCTTGATTATGAAATAATGTTTCTGTAAAAAATGATCTTGTCTTATAAAAACACTTTTGGTAACTGTTTATTTACTCTGTACCGTTTACAGAAGAGAGCCATCTCACAGACGAGAGCCATTGTGTACTTAAAGTGATATTACAGTTGTGTTGCTCTGAAAATTGTGCAGCTAAACTCAAATTCTGCATGTCACAAACAAAGGCTTGACTGTAAATGAACTACTGAGCACCAATGTTGTGTGTGTCCTGTGTTCAGTATACTTGTATATAATTGTGTCTGTGGTAGGTTTACCAAAAGCCAAACTGGCTTTGATAACTGAGCCTTTTACAATCTGAAGATCCATTCAATGATTATATACAGTGCTGTGTAAAAGTCTTAGGCCACCACTAGATTAGTTGTTGCAGTAATACTATAATGATTCTTTATTATTATTATTATGTCTCTTTATTAGAATATCAGACATTCCAGGGAATTTATCAGTAGTATTAAAAAACGAATAAGAAAAATGTGACAAATCGCCTCTTGTAGGTGCAGTAGGGAGTTTAGTGATGAGGAAACGTGCACTGCTCCAGCTGGGTGTGTTAGTCCAGGTGTGCTGCTTACCTGGAGGACGTCCCCAGAGCAGTAATGAGAGCCTGCAGGAGAACCCCGATGAACAGGAAGGGGTTTATGCGCGTGATGACGAAGTAGATGGTGGGCAGGACGACGGTGGCGTGGATGAGGAGCCCGGCGATGACGGTGATGGTGTAGAGGCCCAGCTGCCCCCCCATGGTCGACAGGTCGTCCATCTCCACGATCTTCCCGGCGATCAGGAAGAGGATCCCCACGGGAGCGTACCTGCACACGAGTAACCGTTAGGAGACCGGACAGCAGCGGGGTTCGTCCACGTTACCCTTGGTTACCCCCAAAACAAACGTACCACATGATGATGGCCACCAGCCTCATGATGGCCTCGTTCAGACAGTCGAAGAAGTCACGCAGCGGCCGGCCCTGTTCCTTCATGTTCCCGATGATGAGGCCGAAGCCCATGGAGAACACGACCAGGCCCAGAGCGTTAATGCTGTTCACCGTCCCCAGTACCGGGATCATCTCTTCAACACTCAGATCCTCCACGTCTGAGTCATTAGAGAGAGAGGAGGACGAGGAGGAGGAGGACGAGGAGGAGGAGGAGTTCAGTGAGATCTGGACCATCACAGTCCGCTTCCCATACCGAGTCTTAAACTACAGAGAGAGATTATATAACTACAGCTCCATTCCAGTCCCTAATGTGTCCTAATACTTTTGGCCACGTGTGTGTGTGTGTGTGTGTGTGTGTGTGTGTGTGTGTGTGTGTGTTACCTGTTGGGTACAGGCCTGTACGAGGTTAGGAGGGAACATGTTTCTGTAAGAAGAGATGATCAGAACGGATTAAACACAACCTACGACTTTTTCCTAAACATTATTCACATTTACAAAAAAAAACTAATGTCAAGTGAGTCGTGTTTCCATCCATTACAGTTATGCAACGGAACTTTAGGCACGTAGGCTACCACAAAACATGCAAAGACTAATTTTTACAGACCTTTACTTTCTTATTAACGATCTTATGTATTGCATATTGGCTTACGGGTTAAGTTAAGTTTAGTTTAGATTAGTAAATCAGTTTCAAACCTAGCAGTATAGATTGTTTTGTTTTAGCTACCACCTAGCAACAGGCTAGCAACCATGTAGTAATCATAAGCTGGCTCTAACAAACCAAACCAATAAAGTTCATAAACTTTCTTCCTAATCTAGTTCATATAGAACCTATATATTATATTATATTATATTATATTATATTATATTATATTATATTATATTATATTATATTATATTATATTATA
>JAUZSV010422763.1:0-10671 GCA_034780495.1 Parotocinclus cesarpintoi
AAGCACGGATATATCCACTCTCAACACTGACGGGAAAGCCAGTGGACACGGGAGCTCATGCCACACCCCCATAAAAGTGCGTCAGAATTGGGGAGGGTTAAGATTGTATAAATTGGTCATTGTAAGAGAAGCATTTGATACCCAGGACACCAGAAACGGTGAGTACTACTAAATAATGAACATCACCCACATCTTCGTAACCCGTTATTTATTACTCTATCACCGTTTACCACAAAACTTGTCGTTGCTCTTGCTATGAGGCAATATCATTGTGTAATAAGTAAACTAGTGAGATTGCAGGCTATTCTGTAATTGTCTTAAAAGCCACAGATTAATTATAAAAAATGAGTATATATGCTGCTATGGGCTACTCGTTCTTTGTTCCTATGCACTGAATTGTACACAGCAGTTCTTCAGCATTTTCAACCTAAAATGATCATTTTAAAGCCCAGACTAAACTCTGGCATTATTCACTTGACACACTTCATGAAATTTCGTAATACATACTACTACTACTTCTAAATGTTATTTGGATTAAGACTTAACTGTTATGACTGTGCTCATGGTACAGATGTGCACTTGTTATTGCTATGCTCCTATAATGCTCACAAAAATTAGGGGATATTTCATTTTGAAATGAATGTAGTGTAATGTATTACAACTATGTGCTTGTTGTAGCTGCGCTCCTTTAACAGCTGTTAAAGTTGTTCATCTTTTAAAACTGGCCTCCTGTTTTAACTGTACTTCTGATTCAACATGCTACAACTGTCTCCTGTTACAGCTTTACTTCTGTTACAACAGTCCTCATGCTACAATTTTCCTCCAGTTACAACTGTGTTCATGCTCTTACAAAGAGCCTTCTGCTACATCTGCACCTTGTTTCTAGCTATGCTGTTGTTACATCTGTTTTCAGACCTTCTATTTCACTCTTATGTTTGTTTTCTCCATCCAGACTTGGTGCTAGACCCTTGAAGCACAATGTTAAGCTTTGGTTGTTAAACTTTAATGTTGTATTGCACATATAGCACTTGAGTGTGTAACTTAATTACCTATTACCTATTCTTGTTTGCCCACAGGAAACATGACTGTTGAATCACAACCTACAAACAACAAGGGTACTTCAACTTCTAAATCAAGATTTGCAAAATTCAAGGCAAACCTACCATTTCTCAAAAGGAATGTCCAGCAAGATCTCATTTGGCCCATACGTAAGATCAATTTTGTATTCCACTATCAACTTAGGATGATATGCATCTAGCTTTCTTTGATTTAGTGATTTGATGATGTGGTCTTTGTACTGATCTGCTATGTGGTCCATAGGTCTATATACATGATTATCTTGTGGTTATAATAAAATCATTTTTGTCTCCTTCAGAGAATCTGCAGACATTTAAAGAAAACCTAGACCAAAATAATTTTGCAGCGGCAGGGAAGGAGCTGATAAATCGAGAGGAGCGCTTGTTTGCACTCAAACAAGAAGGCGTTGGGCACTGCAAGGCCATGCTGGATGAAGAGGAGGATTATCAGGAAAACCTAAATAAAGATTTTGAATACTTTTTAAGAAAATTGTGGTCAACTGTGGAGAAATCTCTTGAGGTTCAAACTTAGGAGGAGCAAGTGTCACTAAGAAATGCAGTCATGGCCATAAAACAAGAGGAGCAGCAAGACAGGAGATGGAAAGGTGTTGAGGAACAAGAACAGCCTCCATGGAGGCCAAGATGCTGCAGACAAACTCATGACTCCCTGCTTCAGAGTATGGTTAAGCGGCGGATGGAGGAAGCAAAATTAAACTCAAATATTGTCTGCGTGTCTTCAATTCATGCAGAGATTAACGCCAAGGGTAAACAATTAAAGGAAGATCTGCTTCAGGTAGCAAAGAATGTGAGGGTCTGCTACCCAAATGAGAATGTCTGCCAACTTTATGCCAAACTTTACCATCAGGCTTTTAAAGCCAAGCTCAGGGAAATCACTGAATATGGACTTGCTGATGAGGACTGTACACATTTACTCCAGTGGGTAAATAATTATTACCCAAGGTCAGTGAATAAGTCAGAGTGAGTTATTATTTTACAATAACAAATTTGCGCCATAACATCTAATTTTGTCCTTTTGTTGTTTAGTATACTAAGGCTTAAAATGCTTGCTGGACTGGTTGATTGTGAACAGCTTGAGGCACTGTTACCTGAAAATGTTCTTGAGCTGCTGGAGGATCAGTTTTTGACCTATAATGAGG
The DNA here is from genome assembly GCA_034780495.1 of Parotocinclus cesarpintoi. NCBI lineage: Eukaryota > Metazoa > Chordata > Actinopteri > Siluriformes > Loricariidae > Parotocinclus > Parotocinclus cesarpintoi. The sequence goes on from JAUZSV010422763.1 coordinate 2,234, forward strand.
TATTATCATATTACACATGATGTATCTTATAGTCGTACAAGTTGGGCTTATTACAATGGTACATGAATGTGTATTTTAATAGGCTGATTTGCTAAGATATGATAGTTATGGTCTTCATTCTCTCTTTTCGTGTTCCTAGAATTACCTTCAGACGTGTTGCAAAAATGCTTTAGACAGTGAGGAGAATACTGATCCTGAATTGACGGATGAGAGCTACTTCAGCCCCCTGGCCAATGATATGATTCAGGTACTACTACTAATGAAATATCTTTAAATGCTTTATAGTGAACGCTAACCACAGGTGAATGTGTGATCTAAACGCAGAACCCTTTTTCCTATGACAGTGTATCCATGGTGTCCTAACCTCAGCACAGGAAGTGTTGGGCTCGTGGTCAAAAACGCAGAGGATCACAAAACAGATATACAAATTCTTTCTTAAGTGAGTGTAGTTTCAAATGTAAACTATTATAATTCAAATGTATTACTGATTTATATTGAATCCTTTGGTTTCACATTTGCTTGACACAGCTATGGATTTCTCTTTTTCAGTTATCAGTCTTTTTTGAAGAAAGTCATTAAAGATAACAAACCAAACACTGATGCTATACTGAAGGCCAGCCTTCACTGTTTACAAAAATTCCGGTAAATGTCTGATCATTTTCATTACCATTTTGTAATATTTTACTATTATAAGCATTTGTGTTTAATTAAATGTTATTGTTTCCCTAGGAATTACATAATGAATAATACAGACCACCTTCCTGAAGACGTTAAGGATGATTGTATAAATCTGTTGACCAGCATGAGAGAGACTTGCCATGGTTATTTCACCATACCTATACAAAAAAGTCTAAAGGTAACTACAATTCTATGTTCTGTTTATTCTCTGTGGGGAGTTTGTCATGTTCTGTCCATGGCATGTACTTTGCTTCTTTCCACCTTCCAGCAACAAACCAGATGGTGGACTATTCTAAATTGTTGTGTGATGAGCTGGTGCACTGTGATTAGCTGGTGCACTATTATGTTTCTATAATAGGTTTTAGATATACAGTGGCACTGAACAGGCTAAGAGATTATTAATGAAGTTAATGAGTCCCATGACTTTACTTTACATGACCATTGCATTTAATGGATTATATATTATTAACGAAAATCCATTAATCACTCACAATTGTAATTTTGATCTTGGTTCATTTGTGATGTGGAATCTTTAAACATGCTAAACCCATATCATGTAAGTTAAAATGTTGCCTGTTTTTGCTTCCAAAGGTCAAGTATTCCAAACTGGGTTCCAATGAGTGGCTCAAACATAGTGAACAAGTGTGCAGTGAATTACTTCAAGCAGTGCATGGACACATTCAGGAAATCAAAAACCTGGACCCAACATGTCTAAAAGTACAGTTTTCACATGATTAATAGACTGAATGTTAATACAACCTAGTAGAAGCTTGGTGTGTTTTAAAATGTGTGACCTTTTTCACAGGAGCTAGTGAGTCAGCTTCATGAGGAAGTGTTGGCAAATTATGTGAGGAAAATGATGAAGAAGAAGTTAAAACTCAAAGATGAAAAGAAACTACAACAGGCAGCTACAGCATTATGTGACAACAGCCGGGAAATACACACAATGTTCACTAAGGCTGTAAGTTCAGCACGCACTCATAAAAAAAAGTAGATATACTGTATTTTTTCCACACCTAAATAAAAAAAGGGAAAATTATTTTTAAACTGCACTGCTTTTATTTCATTGCAGACAGTATGAACCCAAATTATTTTATGTATTTTCTGGTTAACAGGTTCAGTTTGCTTTTGTGACCCTTGCCCTTTTTTATGCACTGTAGAGGAATATTTATGCAAATCCCTCACAATCATTGTTTGAGAGATATTATTTTTAAACATTTTCACAATTTTCCCTAAAACTGGAGATTGTCTGCTTATATTTGTTCCTTAAACTCTCTGACTTATGTAATGCTTTTGTACAGAATCATAATTATAATCACCTGTTAGCATCACATGTTTTATTTACCCCCTTACTAGCACTTAACTGCCCCTGTCCCAACTTTTGTTTGGAATGTGTTGTTTATCTGAAATTCAGGAGTAGATGTTTATTAACAAATTGAATTAGCTGATTAGAAAAATCTTTATATATAAAAATATGTTATATCTTTGGTTCATGCTGTTTGCAATTAAATAGAAGTCAAAGTAAAGACATTATTATGGTTATCGTTTCATTACTTACTGTCATAGCTTTTTCTGATTTGGGGTTGTAGTGGAGAAAATGTCCTGATAACGTTCTTTGGTTTTGTGCTGACTTTTTGTTGTTTACTTTGTGTCATTAATAGGGGTCAGTAATGAGTGAACTGGAAGACGTCTTGCTTCAGCTTGCTGAACTGCTGACTCTAAAGGATCCACAAAGTATTGAACTACAACTAGGTATCTTATCTACAGTTTACCCAAACCTCAGGTACAGCTCTTTCAGTTATTTAATTTCACATGTAAACATGTTTCTCTAAAAGCAAATTTTGCAGCTTGGAAACTAATGCAACTTTTGTTTACTTACAGTGAAGCTCATGTCTCTGCCTGGCTCTACCTCAAATCGGATCTCTCTGCTACAGACCTCAAAAACATCAAAAGGACCTTCTCTGAGCTACGAGAGACAAGTAGTTCAGAAAGAACTGCTGATTCTAACATAGCAGGTCTACTCTACTCAAGCAGGAATTTCTTCTCTAAAGTGATCATAAAGTAACATTATACTGCTAAGTTTTTCTTGTAATATTTTGGCATTCTGATGTAAATTCTGTATATATTAGTATTTGTAGATAGACTTCTTTAGTTACATTTTGCGTGTTTCTTTTATTAGTAGGCAAACATATCCACTGTTATGACCAGAACTAAATAATGAGAAACCTTCCAGGATTCAATATGCAGAAAATACCCATTAATTAGGGAAAATAAATAGTACTTTTAAACATGATCTTCCTGTTTTACTGCAGTGACTAATGTGCTGACTCGATAAAGGAATTGACCAGGAATTGACCGGCTAGCTCTTTGTAATAGCCTGTTTTGTTGTTAAAGCATAACCCAATGGGAAAATCCCTAGAGCTCCTTCAGGTTACTGAATGTATGTAGAAGAAAATAATGGAGTTTCCCATGTAGTTAAATCAGTCTTAGTTCAAGCTGGAATCATACAGGCACACTAATAGATATATTTTTGTACTAATTAATTACTAAAGCTTAATTTACAATGTGCTTACAAATAACATGTTGCTTTTGTTACCACATAGTAAAATTGATATAAAAATGCATAAAAACAGATCAAAATGATAAATTATTTAGTGATTCATTCATCTTCCATAGCTATTTTATCCCAGTCAGAGTCGCAGTGGATCTGGTGTTATAACAAACCCTGGACAGGATTCCAGTCCATCACATGCTTGCTCAGTCGCTCTTTTAAAGCAGGACTTTACAGTTGCCATTCCACACATTGACATCTTTTTATATGAAGAAACCAGAGTTCCACGATTATGCTTTTACCAAAACTTTCGGACCACAAGTGAAAATGCTAATTTATTACAAAATGTGTTTTATTACAAAATTAAAGTAACAATTTGAATACACACCTTCAAACTGAAAAATATAAAATACAGTACATAAATTACAGAATTTCAGTGTATTTGTATATGTCCTCCTGATCTAATACCTATCAGGTATTTTATTGGGGACACAATATTCTGTAGCAGCACAAGAGGCTATTTGGAATGTTGTGCAATTATGCAGGATGAATCATCAGATTTTGCACAAACTTGTGAAGTCCATGCCAAACTTCACCCACACTGATTTCAAATATCAGGATCTGGATCTCAGAACCTCAAACATATGCAAGTCATTGACCTTGGAGTTCCAACCAGCATGAACTGTCCTGTTATTAAAAATGGAAAAATAATTCTATCCACTACCTACCAAACCCTGCTAAAAATCTAGCATAGACACAGGATCACATACAACTTACTTCAACATCTGTTATACCTAACAATTACATTATTGTAGTTATGTTTTTGCAGTAACTTAATATAAGATATAAAGTCCACTGTTTAGTAACAGCCCTGTTGCTCTGTCAGGTGGCTTAATATAAAGAAAAAGTTTTACTCACTCCACTACTCACCTCCCATACACACTTAATACTTAATGCTTGATATAACATGTGTAATAATAACTGGAAAGTAAGATTTTTTTCCATAATCATGGTATTGCTGCAAATATGTGTTTCTGCATCTTGAGAATTAAATTAAGTAAGATAATAAACTCATGACTCAAAGTCTTAGATCTGATGAGCTGTTAATTCCAGGAATTTGGTTACTGCTGCTGTGTTTATGTGCAGCACAGGCCACATGCCAGAAATTTAAGGCAATGTGGTGCAACATGCTCTCCATTTTGGTAAACCTTGCAGCTCATATTCAGTACTTCATTAATCTGTCGACGTGTCCATAGTCCTCTCCAGCGCAATAAAACATGCAGGTACTCCTTACTACAAGACACCACAGACAAACATTGTAAATGCACCAAAATTTATAATTTACTTATACATGGAAACTGCAAAGAAATTGTACAGAATGAATTTACCTTTCCTTAGGAAAGTCTTTGTACAGAGATGAGCAGATAATCTTAAGAGGCTCTACATCACTGCAGGACACAATGTCACAGATTTTCAGCAAGAACATGTTCTGTGCATGACTTCCACTCTGTTGAAATTGAGAGAATTTAATTTGCTTTTTGTAACATTTATCACAATAAACTTATGCAAGATTATGAATCTTATGCTGATCATAAAATGCAACACATTCTTATAAAAATGTAATTTTTCTTAGGTGAAGACACTTATGTGTTTCAACCATTTATTGGTTTAAAGAGGCAAAAGAATATACCACTGGGATAAGATAACACCACATTGTAGTACATGATAAAAAATGACTAGAAACATAAAGCAAAAGAAAAATAAAAAAGTAAAAAATCTTGAATCTCGGTAATGACGTTAATTATGGATTTTTTTACCAGCTGTGTAAAGCTTGACTGGAAAAGTTCGGCATCTCGCATCAAACAGTTGCACACGTTAAACCATATTCTTTCCAGTTTGCCGTACTTTGTCTGTGTTAGACAATGCAGGTACGCCCTGGTCATACTCTGGAAAGCGACATTCACAATACGCTAGAATTGAGAGAAAGGTGGGGAAATGAGTTAGAATATGCTTTGTTCTTGACAAAACATGTTACAGTTGAATTTAATACATTGTCAATTAACTTTTTCCATTTTAAATAAATAGCTTTAATACAAATAAAAATAAACTGATCAACTGGCCCCAATATAAGAATTGTACATGCCTGTTTTGTCTCATCTGCCTCTTCTATTTGTGGTAGAGTTGTCAGAGTGTTTCGGATTGTGTCTCTCAAATGAACGATAGATTGATAGTCGTAGCAGAAATACTTCTTCAAATAGTCCTATAGGGTTGATTTTTTAAACATTTTTACGATTATAAATACATGTTGTAAAAGATTATACATTTCATCATGTTAATCACCATTAATTGCTGTTTTGCTTACTTCAAGTTTATGCATTAAAACAGCACTACACTGCCATCCAATGTGAGTGGACAAAATATGCTTCAACAGAAAGCATTTATTACTCTTTTGTATTTCAGTAACATTATTTACATTCCATTGTCATTCTGGGGACACCCCTAGTTTGGTTGAGCTATCACAGACTCAGCCCTCTAGACTTGATGAACTATGAAACTGATTGAAGCATTGGAGAAGCAGAACATGGGCAGCTTAGTGGTGCTCCCCATGTTTGCATGGACGTTATCCATGTACTCCAATTTCCTCCCACATTGCAAAGACCTGCATGTTAGGTTAATTGGTGTCTTCTAAGTGAACTTAGTGCGTGAATGTGTATATGAGTGTGTGAGTGCCCTTCAAAGGATTGGTGCCCTGTCTAGAAATGTTTCTGGTATCAAAACCTGCCAGGGAATGGAAATTGTTCCATGTCTGTTTCTGTGACAGGCTAGCCCCTTCTAGTTACAGGTTGGGTGTTCTCCTGTCATGTGGCAGAGATTACCTGATCTGTTCCTGTTGCATGTCGCAGACCAGGGGTGCCCCTACATTACAGCGTGTGTGTTCTGTATATTGTCAGTCCATAATGTACATAAGGTATCAGGTTACTGTAACTATGAACATACTGATAAGGTATAAGACTAAGACACACCTCTGACATGACTGTGAATAGCTGCTGTGCATGAAATAATGCTTGTTCCTCCATGTCCTCAAACATCTGAAGAGTGGATTGGTTGGTGTTATTGATTGACCCCAACTTATTTTTTGCATAGGACCTATAACAAAGGAGTTGTATGACAACATTAATAAAAAGTGGTGGCCAAGGGTGAGTTATGCAAACAACTTAGGTAAGTAGAGTGGAACCTCAGATTTCAATAAAAAAAATTTATTGCTTCCAGAACTATGATTTGTTTAAAGTTAAAATCATATTTCCTCAAAACAAATAATTACCTTACAAACTCACCAGAGTTTCTCACAGGTAAAGACTGTCCTGTAAAGATACAGCAAATCTGGGCCTCTGGACCTTGTCTTGAGATGTTTTTTCTCAGCATTCACATATCTGATTGCACAATTTGAAGGGAAATAGAATTAGTGTAATGGCAAAAACAAGTAATATCCTCATAGCCATTTGCAATAAGTCAGTGGCTCTGCATTCTTTGCTAAGGATGTAAGGGGAAGACATTTTGTCAAACTCACTTCTGGGCAAAACCATGGAACTCAGTGGAACACAGTTCTTGAACAGCAATGCCAAGGGTTTGGCTGACCTCCATATTTGCCTCAATAGTACCATTTAGGAACTGGAGACAAATGTTATGTTACAAAGATAATATGACACCAGTCAATAATTTAGTAAATGTAAATAGATTTTGTATCTACCTGAATAACATCAAGTTGAAGGCTAATGAAAGATTCTTCACTGCCATAATCACGAACTTCACTATGCAGGATTTTCTGCAATGTAGTTGAAATGTAGTCCTGAGCAAGTGTAAGAACTTTCTGCTTTGCTTTCTCAAGCCATGCAGTCAACACCAAAGGGTCTGATAGTCTGACAGCTCTACAGCTCTCTGTGTTTGAGCATCCTTTACACTCGTGCCTGAAATATAATTAAGCAAACAATAAGACCATGCAAATGTACTTGGATTATATTGTACCATTGCAATTTTTGGTGATGTACCTACCTAAAGTATGTCTCCTTTACCCACTGTATTAGGGAAAGAGAACTATTTACGGATGAATTTCTATCCAATAAAATATCCAACATGCAATGTAGGTGCTGATTGTAACTGCCAAGCAGGACCCTCAATAATCCTAGGTCCTCTAAAATCGGAGCTGAGCCAATCAGCTTGCACATCACCCTCGTTGTACCTTCCAAAAATTCCTTAGGCTCCAAGTGAGGTTTGTTTGGGACAGTGGGAAAGTTCTCTTCTAAAAACTGTTCAGCTGCCTTGAAGCAGTCTTTTAAACTGTCACCATTCTGTCGCACTTTCACTTTCAGCTTTTCAGAAGCCTCTTCCAGTTCAGGAGCTCTCATATCTCCCATAAGAATGTCTTTAAGAATAAAGAAGACCTGCTCTCCATTATCTTTAGTAGCATGATTGTCTGCTCCAGGATCTCTGTCTAACTCGTCTGTCAGACCCAAATTGTGACATGTTTGTGTTCCAGGTTTTTCTGTTAAAAGAAAGCAGATTTATGTACGGGAATGCAGTTTAACATTAACTCAGTAAAAAAAAATATGAAGACAAAGATCCAGTCACTAAGTTTAAAAAAAAACTACAAAACTGAAGTATATCTTACATTTAGTTTGACCCTTCTTTACTTCTAATCTTACTGAGTAAAGTATGTTCCCAAGACATTTCATATTTTTACACTTTTAATTTGCTAATATACATCGATTTCTGCATTTCAATCTGCAATACATTCCAATAAGGTAAAACAACACTCAGACGATTTCAACAATAAATAGTAATCCTGATTTTGCACAAAATCATTAAGTATGAGTCCACGAAAGTATGAGTATATACAGTTTGTCAACATATGAAAATAAATATTGAAATAATTTAAAACATTGTCTCTTAAACGATTCAAGGAATTGGAAAGAATTTCAATGTGTAAAGGACAAAGGTGCAAGCCTATACTGAATACTAAATGGATGTATGCATCTGTGGTGGCAGCATTAATGCACAAAAGTATTTAGAAATTAAAGCAAAATAGGATTCCTTAAAGACAACGTTTTCCTGGGTCAGGGTACAGAATTGGCCTGCATGCAGTCCTGACCTGTCCTTAATAAAGAAGATGTGGAGAATTTTGCAATGAAAACATATACATACTGTTCCATCT
>JAUZSV010422774.1:0-10670 GCA_034780495.1 Parotocinclus cesarpintoi
ACCTAGGGAGTCTGCTGAGACTGCATCTACTGAAATATTGCCTGATGTGGACATCAACATATTCACAGTGTGCAGTATGCAGTATGCAACTCAGGAACCAACCATTGATAGACCACATATACTAGCATACATTCATACTGAGACACGTGTTTAGATATATCAGTCAACGCATGTCTTTGGAATATCTGAGGAAACCCACACAAACATGAGAATAGCTTGCACAGGAATCTGGCAAGCCAGAATTCGGAACATGTGTCTCTGGAGCTGTAAGGGGACAGGGCACCAAGCCATGGTATCTCTATGGACAAATGTTAGTAGAGAATGGTATATTTTTATCAAGTCATGTAATCTCGGCTCTGCTAGAGCTTTCACTGTCAGCTGTAAGTACCATTATTGCAAAATAATAACAACGTTTAGACTATGATATATCACACAAGTACACAAGACAGAAGTGAGGACTGTGACCTATAAAATAATAATTTACCTAATTACCAACTTTCACACTATTTTATGTTTATTGTAAGTTTCATTGAATGTTTCCACAGCCAAGTAGCGGCTCAAATAATGCTAGGGTCACCATATGCAATACCAAATGACTGCAGGTGTACAAAGCTGTGGAACTGTGTTTCATCTGGTAGCCTGATGAACTATTCTGGGTTTGGCAGGTAAACAGAAAATGACCCTATGCACAGTGCCAGCGTTTTTGTTTTAATGGTTTAGGGTAGACTCTTTCTTATTTCTACATGGCAGTGCACCCAATCTGGGATGTAATAGGTTGATCTGTGTAGTTCTCTGAACTTAATCAACCTGACTATACATTGGGATACCATCTCTGGAACAGGCATTATCACACAATATTTTTTACTAACACTACCGATGCTTTTGTGATGAAATTGCCACATTACAGACAATCTGCCACATTACAGACTCTACTGTAAAGCTTTCCTCTTAGATATATTTATAAGAGCAAAGAACTAGCCAACTTGTTAAACCCAAGGCTTTACAATGAGATGTGAATCACACTTTTCAGTGTGGATGTGATTTTCAAGTGTCCACGTGCGGTTATGTCTGTGTTGATAAAAAGAAAAGGGTCAATTACAAATTATTTCTAGCTTAATTTGAAGACATCAGGAACAGACAGACAATATGTGTATGCACCCTTACATCATGCACATGGTCTGTTAAGTTCATGAGATGAGAGTCAAGGTTGAAATTATTGTAGCTGCTGTGCATAATTAACACTCAGTGTCTTTTACTGCACTATTAAAACTATTTCACTACCTCAGTCTGTAGCAGACATTACACAGTTAACAAGATTCTTTGTGTGCTGGTTTCTGTCCCTCTCCTGTCCCCATTTCTCTGCTCTCTCTTAATACTCTTTGTTTCATTTTTCCTTTTTATTTCTTTTTCAAGTTTAATTTTTGTTTAGTCCCATTATTATGTCCTGTTTATCTCCATTCATATTAGTAAACTCTTTGGAGAGATGAAAGGACTATTTTAGTTCAGAACGCTAATGAGGCTTTTCTGCCTTTATAAAATCATCCACTCTTTCTGTTTTCACCAGGTTCATTGAAGGGGTAATCCTTTTCTCTGTCACATTAAATGACAAGCAGGCTTATAGAAACAAAGGAAAGCAGGTATTTTCAGGTGAGAGAGTACCTCTGGGAGCTGTGTTAAACTGCTATGAATATCATGTGCCTAAGCTCATTTCCTGCCTGTCCCATGCTGCTTCTCTGGTTTGATTAAAATTAGACTGTCTTCCTCTTCAGGTGCTACTACAGATACTGAAAGTATTACCATTTGATTTCAATAATTACTTCACAGACCGTGATTCTAACCGTTATTTGATGTTCATCCATAGGTTGCATGTTCAGTTGCATGGGGAATGAGCAAAGAGTAAAGGGAGCACATCAGAATGCGCTTGAAATTCTTGGCGAATCAGTGTTGGAAATGAGGGTTGGGATACATTATAAAGTTAAAGAATGCCCTTCAGGGTTATACTCAAAGAGTCCTTTCTTTATTTCCCTGAAGGGTATTGGAAGGGCAGAAAAACTGAAGCCAAAAGCAGTTTTAAATGTGAAAGCCAAAGTGTGGGAAGAGTGTGGTGAAGGGGCACCTAGTAAAATATGGTTTCAAATATGTACCTCTTCAATTTGACATGAAAGGCTGGTGCAGTGCCACTGGACTAGCAGACTGGGGTGGTGTTCTCCATTTTTATACATTAGGACCAGAGGGCTTGCTATTACTTATAGATGAATCACAGTCCTCCGTCTCCCATAAATCTATGGGCAGATGATAAAATGGAGACCTGATTCTAGGATATAAGATGCATAATGTTGGTTCTGCTGACAAGCCTTTTTATCTTACCCTGCTCTTTGAGGTATCTTAAGACTGTGAAAATGACGTGTATATGAGTCACAATACTTTTAGTTCTTTCTGCATTTATGGTATTACTAAAAAGCCATTTACATTGTGCAAACATCTCTGACATGGTTGAACAGTTAAAGCTGGGAACGTGTTAGTATTAAACAGCTGTCATCATTACTATTTGATTAAGTCTTTAATTTCAAGACTTTACCTTGAAAACATATTATGCCTAAGTTAAGAGATGCAAGGGTGAGAGTCAGTTTCTTTGCTATGTGATGCAGACATATGAACAAGTTGGGCAGCACGGTGGTTCGGTGGGTAGCACCGCTGCCTCACAATAAGAAGGTCCCGGGTTCAATCCCAGGGTTGAGCAGCCTGGGTCCTTTCTGTGTGGAGTCTGCATGTCCTCCCCGTGTCTGCGTGGGTTTACTCCGGGTAATCCGGTTTCCTCCCACAGTCCAAAGACATGCGTGTTAGGTTAATTGGTGTCTCTGAAGCAGCACTTAGTGCATGACTGTGTGTGTGTGCGTCCCATCTAGGGTTGTTCCTGCCCTTGTGAACAGAGCTGCCCGTGTGGGCACCGACTGGCCCATGACCCCATGTGGAAAATAATGAATGAATAATAATTACAATAATAATAATAATAATAATAATAGTCCAGGTGTTTTTCAGCTAATTTCGTTAATTAACGTTCAAATCTGGGCTCAGATCAGACCACAGCACGAGCCTGGTGGATTGTAAATCCACATTACAAACTAAATAACTATACATGCTATTTAGTAAGACTTTGAACACCCAACACGTGTGAGTTTATCTTCGCGTATAAGCTCAATATGGAAGTGATTTGCCCCGTTTCTAGCTCCCTCCCCTTGCAAAAGTTCACTGCAACTACAAGCAGTGGCAAGCAAACGGCGGCACAGAGCTCAGAAGTGCATTCTCTTATGAACTTGCTAAATTTTAGGCCAGTCATTGGTTGTTAGATCCATTAAATGCTTAATCATTTGCGAGTGCATTTGTACGTACTATACTGTTTCGGCTCTCTAGTCTGTTACATATGGTCCTCAGTTTAAGTTAAGGTTGCTTGGCGCCCAGAGTCCTTCTTGGATTTTCCGCATTCATGGGGGTCCTGCGCTCCAGCCCCCGTGAATACACAAAACGACTGTAATCTTATACTTAAAAGGCCGGCCACACTCTTTTAACTACATCCTCTTTTTAAAAAGAGTTGCAAAGTATTACATTGGGGGTTTTCCCCCTTGCTGTGTGTCGTGTTTCTTTATTTCCTGCTATAGTTGCCCTTGCCCACATATTTAGGCAATTACAGTCCCCACAGGAGATCCAAATGTACTAACATTATCTTAAGTGGCTTGTTTTGGTTGACTTGAATAACCTCTTTGTAATCCTGACCCACTCTGATCCACAGCCTAAATCAGAAACCAGTCATGTAGTAATTTTGTTTGTCCACAACACTGTCCCGAGGATAGACAGACATTATTTGTTGTGCTCCGTAATTTTCTAATTGGGTCGTCCGATAATCTGATGATGCGTGCGCTTGTGTCATGTCTTGACTTGGAAAATGCTACAGGTGACACAAGGGTTTGCTTTCTGTCCAGACGTAGAAGTTTTATTATGACTTAGTATAGTAATAAACTCCCTTTGGGGTTAAGAGCCTGAGGAAAACAGTTTTGTCTGAAATTGAAGGGTTCGTGTTCAGACCGGTCATCTACGCTTACCAAGCAATTAAAAACCTCTGATATGCTCTTCAGAACAGGAAAAGGATCCTAATTACTGGAACTCGTGGGCACAGCGGACGCTGAAGAACGCGCTCTCTCTCGAGCAGCTCAACACAAACGTTGCCAAGAACCTTATCCTCTTCCTGGGAGACGGTAAGTCTGATTTTAGTGGACACCGGACGAGTAGGACGGGCAAATTGACGACCGGGTTATCGTGATAGACCGTACGCTTTTGTGAGCATATCATATCGAGGATCTCATCAGTGCTTAAAGAACGCTGACCAACTGCAGGTGTTAATTAGAAAAAATGTAATTATTTGTATTATTGGCTGGAGGAGCAGCACATTTGGAATATAAATCTCTTTTCTAAGTATGGTCCTGTAAATATTGTGCATCGTCAGCATGCCTAGTTGCAAACACCACCACTCAATGTAGGACTTTTACATCTTGCTGCTGCTCTGCTTATTTTACGACGTCCCTGTTTGAGCCAAACAACGTTCGACAATGCAATTTTCACGCCTAGCAGTTAGGGCAAAAGCCCAACCTTAATTGATTGCCCCATGGTGGCAGCTCGTCCAAGTAGGTTGTGAGCTAAAAAAAATTCTAGCAGTCCAGAGTCCTGACCATGAATCACCAATGTCCATTTAAGTGTCTGTCTTTTAATGGTTATATTAGGCATATTAGGTAAGAGACAACAATCTCCCAAGAGGTACACTGCCCAAAAGTAGTCTCTGAGAGGCTTTGTATAAAGCACTTTTACGGCCTCTCGTGGCAAGACCCGGAGTCTAATAAGAACACACTAGACATCGTTTACGTATCTGCCCGAGACATTCCCATCTGTGTGACTTTTTTTTGTCACTGAGTATATGGAGACATTACAGAATTGCTAAAGCAACAAATCTAATGAGGCCTAAGACTTTTGCACAGTACACCATGTTATGAAGGATGTATACTGTATAGGAGATGATGTGCCTCCAAGGACCGATATTAATATCTATTTTGTTACTTATTTTATTACTAACTTACATATTATTATTAATTGAAATTATATTATTTACTTCATTTTTACTATAATATACTTTTAAGTATTTACTTAATTAACATCTAGGCCACCCATGGAGGACGGGTTTCTTTTTGAGTCTTGGTCCTCCCAAGTTTCCTTCCTTTTAGGAGATTCAGGGAGTTTTTCCTAGCCACTGTCACCCTAGGCTTGCTCAATTTGGTATTGGCCTTTTAAGATCATATAAGATTGTAAAGACGATGCTCCATTGCTGAAAGCGCTATAGAAATACATTTGAATTGAATTGAATATAGTTACAATGACATGCCTACACACCGTCCTTGACAAATGTCTCATGCGTCACTGTCTATAGCCGTCCTCAAACTATCGCTTGCTGAAAATGTGACGGGGTGGAATATTTTTGAGAGAGCGCTCCAAAAGAAAAGACAATCCTAAACCGCGTTGTGTCAGATATCCAGGACGTCCGCATAAGTCAAGACAACATCGTGTTCTACTGAGACTCGACGAGTTTAGTACGAGTCCAAAAAAAAGTGGAGGTTTAACGCTCAGAACTGTGTGCAGGGATGGGCATTCCCACAGTGGCCGCGGCACGGATTCTGAAAGGTCAGCTGAGCGGCCGTTACGGAGAAGACGAGCAGCTAGAGATGGACAAATTTCCTTATGTGGCCCTCTCCAAGGTTTAGCACCACACCTCACCACCTGCACCACAGCGTCGTTCCTTTGTTCTTCTAATCCACACCGTCACCTAACGGGCCTCGATGGCCACTGATTTTCCTTCAGCGCCTGGTCCGGCATGAGGTCATGCTCACGGCGGTTAAATAAAGCGCGTGACAACAAACTGCATAGCGTCCAGAGGAGGTATTGTTCTCCTGAGAAATCATGCCATTATGAGACTAGTCACTAAGCTTTGCGCGTGGAGGTGATAAGTTCTGAATGACGACGGGGACGGGACGGCCTCTTATTACATGCACACCATGTAATTTATGCAGACTGACTTGTAGTATGTTCCAAGAGTCTATTACATAAACACATTATGGAACAATCTATCAATGGGACTGTGGTAGCCTAGTGGTTAAGGTACCGGACTATGGACCAGAAGGTCCAGGGTTTAAATCCCACCTCTGCCACAGTTGGGTCCCTGAGCAAGGCCCTTTACCCACACTTGCTTGGACTGTATTCATTGCAAGTCGCTCTGGATAAGAGTGTCTGCTAAATAAAATAAAATGTACATCTGATTACTGGCAATAAGTACAAAAAAATGTAAATTAAAATTATAAATGTAAATGACAGTCAATAATCAATCAAAACATTCATGCTCCCGCAGACCTACAACACGAACGCCCAGGTGGCCGACAGCGCAGGCACTGCCACGGCGTTCCTGTGTGGCGTCAAGGCCAACGAGGGGACGGTGGGAGTGAGCGCGGCAGCCGTCAAGGGCCAGTGCAACACCACGCAAGGCAACGAGGTCACGTCCATCCTCAAATGGGCCAAAGAGGCAGGTGCGTACCAAAGACGAAGCGTCCCGTACGAGGACAAAAAGACTTGAGGTGTAAAATAATGATTCAAGATGGTTTTGTTAGGCGTGCTATGCCTTATTGCTGTTGTTGGACCAGAGCCCCTTGTACAACCCCCAAGCTGAAAAATTAGGGACAGTGTGGAAAAGGTACATAAAATAAACGTTTCTTACATTTGCCCTGTAAATGTTTTATTTTTCATTTCTTTGGAACGTCTAACAGGGCTGCAATATAGGAATGGATGTTTATTGATTGGGCAGCACGGGGGCTCGGTGGGTAGCACCGCTGTCTCATAGCAAGAAGGGCTCAGGTTCAATCCCAGGGTCTGGACGTCCTCCCCGTGTCTGCATGGGTTTACTCCGGGTACTCCGGTTTCCTCCCACAGTCCAAAGACATACGAGTTGGGTTAATTGATCTCTCTAATAAGTGGCCCTTAGTGTGTGACTGTGTGTGTGCGCCTTACAACGGAGTGACGTCCCGTCTAGGGTTGTTCCTGCCCTTGCGCCCAGAGTTGCCTGATTGGGCACCGGCTGGCCCGCAACCCCGTGTGGATTAAGCGGGATAAAATAATTTGGATGAATGAAATGAAGTTGTCCGAAAGAAATAAATAAATCTCAAATTCATACCGTCTGCAGAAAAAAAAAAAAAAAATTCCAGACTTTGCAGAGGAGACTCAGCAGTCCTATAGCCTTACATTGTTTGCTAGGAAAGCCATAACGAAAACAGTCTCAGCCAGATGTGTTTACAGGAACTTGATATACATGCGGGAAAGTGAGCGTCGTAAAAACCAAAGCGCAACCAAATAAGGCCAAGACGGTCATAACGTATGGGGTATGGTACGACCCGTGGCCAAAACAAGTATAACGTAAAACATGAAGAATGGATATTTGGATCAATCTGAATTAAGGTCCAAGGTTCTAGCCCCAGCCCTGCCAAGCTGCTACTCCTTAACGCACAACGGCATGGATTGTCCATTCATTTGTGAATCGTTCTGGATAAGAGCGTCCGCTGAATGGCCAGATATAAAGGTAGCTCTGTCATTTCTTACGGCCACATGATAGTCGTTAAGGCAAATGAGTAGGTGGCGAAACGTCGAGATTAAAGAGCGTTTGATAGTTCAGCGTTTCCTCGTTTCGTCCGAGAGCATTAACAAAGACGGTTTTGTTTAAAGGATACGACACACAAACGCTCTAACTGCTTCACCACTGCTTCCACTGGGTGTCGGCACCGGCCACGGGGTAACGGCTCATGCAACGGCTGTACTATCGGCAGAGCGAAACGAACGTCTCAGTATCGTAATCAAATCTTTACATTTACTAAAGACTTTAAGAGCTGCTTATGTTTTTTTCGAAACGACCTTATAATTCGAATCCGATAAGTTCCTTAAGTAACTATGCCGTGTGTTACATTTCCCTGCCTGGGAAAATCCGAAATCGGATTCCCAAAGTCTAAATATCAGTCAAAACAATGGAGAACCCGTACCATGGTGCAATGACCATACGCAGTTATTTCTCAAGTTCTTTATTACAATACAAGATATTTGTGGGCGGTATTTTTTAATGAGTAAAAATTAGCACGTGGTCTCCCCCTAACATTTAACACCATCTGCCAGATTGTTCGAATTCCAAGTCAAAACCATGCGACAGTCTGAAGAAGCTAGACGAGTCTTTTTTTCCATAAGGTAGCAGCCAAGAAACCACTTTTTCAAGATTTGAAAGGATACCATGTACAAGATTGAGAAGAATATTAGAGAAAAGAGTTATGGTCCCGTGGCACCATTGCCAAGACGCCAAATCCAATCGTGGCCTACGATTTTTGCCCAGCGCTGCACTGGGGAGAAAGACGTGTGAGCGGTGCGAGGATATTCTGGGATGTTTCAAAATGAATACAAAGAGGATCCCATAAGAACTGCTGGACGATCTGATCCTGTCCATGCCCCATCACTGTCGGTGCGTTTTGGCACTCTTTTGTGACCATACGCCCTACTGAACACAATGTGGGCTCCAGTTTGACCTGCTTCTGCTGAATTCACCCCCATGAAAATATCACTTACTACCCAATCACCATAACTGAGTTGGCGTCTCGTTTGCATACTGCTGTGACTTTTCATTTGATTTTCCCATGATCTTGTTTATAAGCTTGTGGATAAGCTTACTGGACTATGGAGCAGAACGTTCAGGCTTCAAACCCCACCTCTGCCAAGCTGCCACTGTTGGGTCCCTGTGCAAGGCCCTTAACCTACCATTGCTTGGACTGTAAGACTGTATTAATTGTAAGTCACTCCGGATAAGGGCGTCTGCTAAATGCCATAAATTTAAATGTAAATATTCAATTTGAAATGTCCCCTCGTTTTTGTGAGCCGTGTATTATGGACTATTCACCCATTTTCCATAAAAGAGGCCGAGAACTCGTTTGGAAATAACGAATGTCAGCGTGAAAGCCTTGGCAGACGAGGAAAGCTCCAAACAAAGGGACGTCCAGGGCATGCGGGGCGCCCGAGCAGCCTGATTCGAGCACGGACTATAAAAATTTATGATGCACTTCAGAATAGCCTACCACTTTTTCTCCATGGAAAGGACGGTGGAGACACTGAGCAGAAATGAACAATGGGCTCTGAGCGGCTCAAAGGCAGGACAGGATTGAGTTTTTTAGAGCCTGCTGCGAGGTTCAAAGGACGCCCAGGTCGGGAAGGGCTAATAAGAGGCACTGGCCTGGCCTGATCTGACTGGACAGCTACTCAAGCTGCGAACAAAAGCTCTCGACTCACACTTGGGACTGCAAATGCAACCTAAGATAAAGGGCGCAGCGGAGTAATGCAATGTGTGTCTTGATATAGACAAAGTGGCCACTTTATTAGAGACACCTACTCTTATGATTGGATCATGGAATGAAGCAGGAGGGTAGGGTTAGAGTTATTGCCCTATCTCGGCCGTCGGGAATGTTTTATTAATGGTTGTGATTAAAAAAAGGTTTAATTTTTATGTGGTATGGAAAATGAAGGAAATGTATGTCATGTAAAGGAAATGTATTTTTTTTAGCTGGACGGGTGTGGTTGAGCAATTCCTTTAAATTCTTCTCTGAATAATGGAGTCGTCTCTGTGATTTTGGGGTTTGAGTATGGGGCGTTCAATCAGGTGACGATGTGTTAGTTGAGAAAGGACTTTTTTTTTTTTTTTTTTTAAAACACCGCAAATATCCAGCCTCTTTTACCAAGCACTGGAAAGGTATAGCATTTAGAACAGCTGCGGTAAAGTTTCGAGCACGTTTCATAACGACCGTTGATCAGGCACAGCTGGGGTCGTGTGGGTCAGTTTAGTTCAGGGTTTCTCATGTGACCTTGGAATGCCACTGTGTGTTCATCAGGGAAGTCTGTGGGCATCGTCACGACGACGCGGATAAATCACGCCACCCCGAGCGCAGCGTACGCCCACTCTGTGGACCGTGATTGGTACTCTGATGGAGAGATGCCCGTCGAGGCGGTGCAGGAAGGCTGCAAAGACATCGCCAGACAGCTCATGGAGAACATCCCAAACATTGACGTAAGGCGGAGCAGCTTATGGGCGGGCTTCAAACCTTGCTATGACGACCATATCTAGCTAGCTGTTTGCTTAATAAAAGTCATCGTTTTATTAATATTATCAGTTGCAATTTTATTCTCCTATCGATTTCAAGTTGCTCGTACAAAAGTGTTTTGGTTTTCGCCCATAGGACACTTTTCTCACACACCCCAAGCAGCCCCACACATCCTCCCTTCTTTCTGTTCCAGTTAAAAAGTGGTATTAACAATTTTAAATGATCCTATAGCCATAAATATTGGGACAATAAATTGAGCCATAAATGTCAACGTTTTAAACTTAAGCTGTAAATATCTGGACATAAATAAATAAATAAATGAATGGAACAGTAAGAGACAGAGCTATAAATACAGTCGAATCCGGTTAATGGGACCACATCGGGACGAGATCGTTTTGGTCCTAATAACCAGCTGGTCCGATTAAACGAACATGCCCTATGTTACAAGATGGGACGTGCTATGTA
>JAUZSV010422785.1:0-10670 GCA_034780495.1 Parotocinclus cesarpintoi
TTGGTGCTGTGGTGGATCCAAGAAATAAAAAAAAAAGTTTTTTTGTATTCTTCAAATATGATGGTCAGCAGATCCGCAAAACAAGCAATAAAAAAAAGTCTGGCCTTAGACCAAATGTTTTCACTCTGAGCATTTAATTTCTTCAACACCTCGCATATCAAATCTACATCTAAATATTAAAACCAGTACTTGATTTGCTGCTTATTGCAGCTTTCCCATGCGATTGTGACAGTTTTAATCCATCTTTAGAAATTTGTGTGTGAACAGTGACATTGCTCAAATCATTTGGTGTAAGGTTGGCACTACCCATGCACTTGGCATTTGGCAGTATCTGAGACGCTTCACTGGTGCTTTTTCCCTTGCCAACTGGACTGGTCTGTTAAGCCTTGGAGCAGCATTATTATGGTTTACTTCAGGTGTAATCCCAATGTTAGGTTCTCTTCGTTTACTAAATAAGCAAACCAAGTCATATGGCTATGACTGGTCAAATATGAGGAATTTGTTGCAAAAAGTGTACTTAAGTAAATTAAGTGTAGAACTCAAGTTCAGGTGTCCCATACAAGCATATCTAGCTGTAATAAGGGAAATTGACTAAAATGGCCTTTTCCTGTGCACAGAAAATGACACATTTACAGGGTTGGTTTTTCTTTCAGTAACTAATGAATCTGTTGAGATTACACGCTGATCAAATTTGAATCAAATATGTGTTTATAACAGGAGTACTTCCAATAGTTTTCGAGTGTAGGAATGTGTGTCTCTCTTGCCTTATTTGTGGTTCTTCACATCAAGCAGTGTATTAATTTGTTTTGAATTAATCAGTTCTAAACTTTTGGTAACACTGGTAGGCCACTCTTGTCTGTTTATTATCCCTGCAATCCTTCCATAGTTGTCCTGAAGCCTTAATCTCGTTTAGAAATGAACCTAATTTGCTGTTGTAAAGCAGGCCGTTGTTTGTCTATCTTTAAGCATAAATTGCTTACAAAGTCATTAAATATATATTGACTCCTGGGAGCGAGCGAGCCAGAACGACCCTGATGTGCTTAGCACACTGAGCGCACTGCAGTTGTTTTGCTTTATTAGTTTACATCAAACTTGGAAAAATGGGATTGTACATTTGCACAGGCTTTTCTGAGCCGCTAGGCAAGAAACCGCAGAGATGCGTGTTAAACCTGCATGTACAGTCAAACAGCTTTGAAGTTCGATAATGTAATCGGGACCCTGTTTAGTTTCAAATAAAAAGCAAAGGTTAGAAAGCATAGAGGAAGTTTGGAGATCGAACTGTGGCTTTCTGGGAACGTTTGAACCAACAACCTGCTGGATTCTGTATTACAATATTAATAATAGAGAATGAGTATCTAGGCCTCCCAAGGAGGAAAGGTTCCTTTTTGAGTCTTGGTCTTCCCAAGGTTTCTTCCTTCTACATTCAGCCAGTTTTTTCTTTCCACTGTCACCCTAGCCTTGCTCAATTTGAAATTGGCCTTTTAAGATAATCTAATATTGTAAAGCTGTTTTGAGACAATGCTCCATTATAAAAGGTGCTATGTATGTTTACATTTAACGGACGCCCCTAATTCATAGTGACTTACAACTCATAGTCGTACTATTCAAGCCATGGTGGGTTAAGGGCCTTGCTTAAGGACCCAACTGTGGCAGCTTGGCAGAGGTGGAAATTTGAACCCTGGACCATCAGGTCCAGAGTCCAGTACCTTAACCGCTAGGCTACCACAGTAATAAATAAGTTTGACCCGAGTATCAGTAGTGGTACAGTAAATAAAAGATGAGTGATAAAAACATATTAATATATTGCTCACAAAATTGATAACGGAATAGCCCCTAATTTTTGTGACCAGTGTATATACTAACTCGTACTCACATAGTCAGGGACAAGGACCTAATCAGCAGCACAGGGCACAAGGCACATGAGCCACCAGTACCAGGGGAAAAGAACATGCAAATTCGAAACCTGTATCTGGAGTTGTGTGGAGACACATCAATTTGGTTGACTTTTAAACGTAATAAATAGTAGCTGGTTAAATGAAATATGGCATAAGCTCACATAGCAACACAGAATAATGTATGAGGAGAAATAGATAAACATATAAACAATGAGAGAGAGGGGATGCTATTGATCCAGGGGGGAAATTTTGCATTGCGGCATAAAATGCACATTAAATTACAGGACACCCACAAGGAACGAGGGCACATTTACAAGGACAAAGAAACAGAGACGTAATCAAGTCACAAAGAAGCTAAATCATTCTTTGGAATTACATTTGATTGTGTAAATTAAAGTAATTAAAGCCTTGTTTTTAATAACAGCGGCACACCGTTCTGTTTGTGAAATACTGCAGAGATAAAAATCAGCATGTTTGCTTACTGCAGAGCTGCAGGAAATGTCAAACAACCCAGCAAAGAGCTTGGCCAGCAGCGACACCTATAGGCCCAAAGTAGCCATTACATCACACTCCCTCTGAGCAGGCTGGCAAGGAAATTGGGTCTAAGAAAAGCAGCATGTGTTAGGCAGTGCAGTCATTTATTAACTTACACATGACCGTATGAGCTGGAGGAATGTGGGAGTCCATTTTTCTCATGCAGTCCAGCGTGTAAAGCATTCATCTCGCATGACATTGAATTCATAACCTAAATCTGCAGCAGCAGGAAACTCTTGTGGTGAGTCAGATGTACACTGTTGACAAAAAATAGGGAAGAAGAGCCAATAAAAGCCCAGGTGGATTCAGGCTTTGCTAGCTAGCTATTTGTCCAGTAAGGAAAGAGGACAGAATGCAGAATGTGACACACTATTGTGTTTGCCTGATGGCCCAGCTGCCTGCGTTCAGCCTGCGCTCAGCAGCTGCGCCTCCATAATCTGCTGGCTGTTGCAATACTGCACCAGCTATTCATCAGCAGCACTATCCACCCCGGTATATAATTTCACCTCCCAATTGTCCTTATTCACTGATATCTCCTCCAGGCATGGAACAAATCTGGCAAGTCCAGTTCCTTCAGTACAAGTGCAATTCCCCTTTCGAAGAGCTGGCATAGGCAAACAGTCCTACAAGTGTTTGGAAGGAATGACCAAGAATGGCCCACACCAGCTGCGGCCATTCCAAGCAAGTCCATTAAACTTTGCAGATTTATTTGACCTGTCATTTATGGTCAAACAATCAGATTAAATTGACCGTAACAATAATTGCAAGATTTCACCAGTCACCATGAATCGGCTCATCCAGAGCAAAATATGTTTTCGAACCACGAGGTTGCTCAGAATGGAACGCATTTCGCGAGTCAATACTCGTAGGAACCACAGGAAAACCGCTGAGCGGGGAAAAATAAGCTCATGGGGAATGCCAGATGTATTTTACGCAAAATAGCCAAGACTTTAACAAGTCCAGTAAATCTATCAAGGATTATTTCAAGGACGTGAAATATGAAATTCAGGCAAACGACTGGCTTTTATCACTTTCTTTGCTCGTCTTAGTGCCGGTTTGTGTCTATCCTATTTAAACACCATAAGATCATAAGAATTAATGTGAATAATTACAGAATCCCTGTAAATCAGGTCAACCCATCACGTCCATTTCTTCTGTCCTTGAAGTGTACAGTCGGTTTAAGCTCCCGGCTTATTATTCAGTTATTCATTGTTCAGAAGCTATTATACATGAATCAGTAACTGCCACTGAGCATTCAATTCAAGTTCTGGACTCACCTGAGAGAACCTGGGGGCGATTTGTTTGAAGCGATTGAGTATTTATTATTTCATTTATGTATTATGCACAGAATATTATGACCACTCTTGTTTTTATTCTCACTTTTCTATTGTATCAGCTCTGTTTTTCATATAGGAACAATTTGTAGTTCTGTAATTGCAGACTGTAGTCCATGTGTTTCTCTACATACTTTGTTCAGATCATGTTTGGGTGGTGGATCATTCTCAGCACCGCAGTGCCACTGAAATGCTGGTGATGTATTAGTGATGGTGTTCTGTGCTGGTCCTGACAATCGAAGAACAGGCTGAAAGAAGGCTAAAAAAAACATATGCAGAGAAACAGATGGACTACAGAATGTAATTATAGAACTACAAATTGCTCCTATATGCTATAAACCTGATTTAGTAGACACTGAGTGTGTAGTAGAGTGGGGCATCAAGGGTTGGTCATAATATTCTGTTATGGCTGTATAGTAGTTATGGTTTATGGTCACTAGACTGGACTAGAGTACTTTATTACTGACCACCTGGGCTCGTTGGGTAGCATTGCCACCTCACCGCAAGAAGATCCTGGGTACAATTCCAGGGTGGAACAGTTTGGGTGCTTTCTGTATGGAGGCTGCATGTCTTCCCCATGTCTGTGTTTGTTTACTCTGGGTGCTCCGGCTTCCTCGCACCGTCCAAAGACTTACATTAGGTTATTTAATTACACTAAATTTGCTTTTGAGGGTCTATACGGCATATAACCAATCTTGAGATAACCTTGTGTATAGATGCCACCTTGAGTGTGTCGCTGAAATGGCCACTGCGACGTTAAATGAACCTAACAAACAATCTATTTGACTACCTGAGTTTTTTAATGATAATTACTGCTCACAAAATTGGGGCATGTTTGAAAATGGACCAAATTGTTGTGAGCAGTGTCATTTTCCATACCATTGCATTGCAGGGGCACTCAGGCACATTATGGAGCCACCTGTTGACCTCACACACGTCTATGGAATGTGCGAGGAACCCAGAGAATCTTGTATATGACATGGTTTTACCCGCCGAGCAGACAGGGCTGCTTTCTTTATACTTACATGTAAAATATTTGCCGCTAATACTCTAGGATGTTTGAGTTAATAGTGAGGGTCTACATTTAATAACTGAAGAGCTTCGCTGCCTGTGATACAAAATGTCTTGATTGAACAGTCTGATGAAAGTCAAATTTGAACAGGTACAGCTGCGTTGTGATGCAGTGTGACTGTGGAAGGGTAAATTGTGTTCTGTTATTGAAGCCGGTGGAATTTGTTATTAGGACACTGCAGTCAGTGTCCTAAGGAAAGCATCTGAAAGGTGCCAAGGGCAAGTCAGCACTCCAGATGGCATGTCATGCGTCATTTCAGTCACAGTCTGGTTCAAGTGAAGGCACCATCTTGTCCCACACTGTTTGTTATTAACCTTTAAAAGAAAAATCTGCACATCACTGCACGCCATTTGATTTATGCTCGTAATTAAAGCTTTGTGAAGTCTTGTGTGACCACAAATATTCTAAGTCATTTATTTATTGAGGAAAATGATCCAATAGTATATATTAATGAGATGCAAAAGTATCTGAAAAGTGTCTAATATCCAATCATATTTGGATCTTTGCGGTTATCTGATCATTTCATTGTTCATGTGAACAGTGTACTCTGATTTCCCAGATCTGATGGCGAGCTGAATTTTATTTCAGTAATCTGATTTCTCAGTGTATGTATCCTGTTAGTTGGATTTTAATCGGTTTAACCCATCACGGTTGCCAGGTTTTTTTTTCAGAGACTTTATAGCCATTTTTCCACTGACTTAGCCGACTTTTCCATGTGACCTGGCAACCCCGCAATTAGGGATACCATGCATTTTGAGGAGGCTCAGAAATGCAGTATATGCTGAAGTAAATTAAGAATTTCATTCATTAGTCAATTGAATAATGTTTGATGTTTACATTGCAATCATAGGGTTGCAAAGTTGAAATCCAATTATTGCCTGAGTCATGACAATCAAATTACCAAAAGGCAAGTGAACTTGTTGATTGGATTACTGAGAATATCGGATTTTCTACAGTTAATTGGAAGTGCGTGTGAAGATAGATAGCTTACTGTTAGCATTATTAAAAAATATATTCAGTCAGCTAAAGGAAAATTATTTCAAGTTGTTGTTCTAATTTTTTTACTTTGCAATATGGACAAATCTGTGCTCACCTTTTGACTGTAAATCAGACCAAATGCACTGTTTAAAACAAATTAGGGGATATTTAATTTTATTTCATGTTTCCTACTCAATCTTTGTGAGCAGTACAGATGCACAATAGTAATATTTCACCTTTAAGCAGCGCCCTCTGATGTTGGTAATATTAACAGTGCCAAAGCTTACCAGTCTGACAAAATGCCCCGATCTCCCCAATGTTTTTACTGTCTAAGCTTTTAACTGGAAAAGTTCAAATTATAGAGCTGCCAAGGAGCCACGGACGGGCCCTTTAGCAAAAACCTTAACCGTCAATTTTGTAATCTGCCTGTCTTGTAAATCACTTTGAACAAAAGAGCCTTTGAATTATTAAATGCGATGTACCTAAGCTGACAATGGTCCTCGCTTAGAAGGACGTGGTACATTTATTAACACAACAACTAAAATCACTATCAACCATTATACTCACAACCACCATTTTATCACTGCAGGAGCCGTTTATTGTATCTTTTGCAAGATATGTACTTTACTCTAATATAGAAGAAAGATAGAGGCATAATATGAAGCATTATATTCCATCTTTTCCACAGAAAACCTTCAGCTTTTCATTCTAGCTGAATTAATGAGGGTGTTTACATGCACACTATTAATCATTATTCTGGCATTCTGGCAGAAGTCTGATTATTTAAGTGGATTTTGTAAAGGCTGACCTCGTTTATGTTTACACATCTGCACATGTGCAGAATTCCTGCTGAGAGAAAAGGGCTTGCCTCAGCTTGTGATCTCAACCATATCCTCAGTGGTACAAATTAGCACATAGTACTTTGTGTGTGTATAGTTTGGCCCTTTATCCTAGATAACTACGAGAAGGACAAGACTAAACTATTTCGAGACTAAGCATGACCCATAAAATGAATCAATAACTGAACAGAAGCTAAAGTCCTTGAGTCAGTTATGCTTTGAACCAAAGAAGAAATGCAAAAGTGTGCTTTACCTATTTTGACTGGAGTGTTTGAAATCTAAATATGAATTCACTGGGTGCACCCTGAACAGGGCACATCTCGAGATTCCTAAATTTCTCCTGACCTTCTTGCACGCCTTTGAACAAGGCTTTGTCCTCGGGAAATGCATTTCCACCAGCTGGTGCCTACCACAGGGCCACTGGAGCTGCAATAAACATTAGGTCCAGTGACTGTCCTGCTGCGGCATCCGGAGATAATCTCCTGACCACCATCCCCTCCCTCAGACACAGCCAAATGTGACTGTATGCGATGCATCGACCCGGCTGGAAGGCACCAAACCCAGGTCATGACAGTGGTCAGCTAAAGACCTGAGTTCTACCCAGGCACAATACGCTAGGGGTGCAACGGTGCATTGTGATGTAAAAGTATCGCGATTTGCATCGTTTTAGTGTTGCAACGTAATGAAGAAATATCACAAGCCTTCTCTTTATGGACATTGAATAATGCTGTTGCTTTCTTTAAACACCAGAGGGTGCAATCAAATGTCATATACTATACATCTTCCTTCATATCATCTCCAATTTAAATATTTAAACTCATTACTAGTTATTTAAACCCCCAAAAATGCAGGAGAGCAATGCACAAATAATGTGTGTTACACAATAAAATGTTAAATCAATAATCGTGAGAAAATTGGGAACCTTTTTGAAAAGTAACATGTATTGATTGTGAGTGCGATTTAATACATTAAAATGTAGACAAGGCAAACAGTTTGTACATAAATATGAATAATTTACAACAGTAGGTTACGTTTTTTGTTTTGTTTTGTTTTTTTCCTCTAAAGGAAAGTGACCTGGGGCCACTTAGGCTTCTTTGAATATAACTAGGACTCCATGAATCAGATTCCATCACATTCCCTGTTCATATATCCGAGTGCATGACGCTTGCTGCATGTATGCCTAAAATGTCATTTGTTCTTGCTCAAATAGTCTTAAGTGAAATTCTCTTTTTCCTACATGAGAAATCCCATCAGCACTCGAACCTTTTCCCAGAAGTAATAGTGCTTCAGATTGTTTATGGTCTCGCAATAATATTTCCACAGTTGCTCCTTATTTCTCCGTTGTAATTGGACATCTGTTTTGAAGCAGGCCAAAGCATTTCAGCGTCCTACCTAAATGTATTAAGTGCTTTGCAGAAGGTTGGCTCATCAAATCCAAACGTGTATACGCGGTGTATACTTTAGAAATGCCCTGCATAGTATTTCTCCATCACTCTGTTTCTCAGGGCTGACATGGGACAATCTGCTTGAGTGACTACCTGCCAAACTGATGAACAGTTTTATTTCTATAATTAAATCATGTGTTGATTTAATGGGTTGGCAGTAAGTCTGCCATAAACGTACGCTTGAATTATTTGACTGGAACAAACAGATCTCGGGCTTACATGCCTACACATGCGCACACACACCCCTATATTTTTGTAGAACTACTAAACTGAAGGGTCAGCCCTCTGCTTATATGCAAGTTCTTTAATTCGTATCAGTCACATAACAAGCAAGATTATCTGAAACCTAAAGCGTCCTAGAACTGGATGATAAAATGTTAACTGGAGCTATTGAGCCGTCTTCAGTTTAACATTTCGCCATCTGGTTCCACTTCAGTAATGATAAACTACAAATGGGGTGTGAGTGACATTTAAAAGTCAAACACTGCGATGTAATGTGGGCTTGAAAGCCGCTTCTAATACAGGTTCCCAGACTGTGCCATACTGATCGTATCTGATAAAAACAATGTTTCCCCTTACAAGCTGCACAATCCTTATAAAGTGTATCTGATGATCTGTAGAAGAAAAACGTACTGTTGTTGTAAAGTTTTCCATGCAGTAATGTAGACTGACATATGGAACCAATCACACGGACTCCCAAGGGCTGTTGGGTGGAGGTAGGGGGGCTTCTCATAATCTGAAGCACTAAAACAATGGCGCTGTAGCTCGGTACTGAAACGGACTGTAGGAAATTCAAGACTGGGAAACGTGTCAGAATGGATTGCGGCGTTCCTTAGCATAAATAATATCACACCCCACTTTGCTTTGAAACATTACCCCAAAACCCACTAAATGCAGCTTTTTTGTCAGTCAAGTACGTCCCGCTGGAAAACTTTGTGAAATTAGAGTCACTGGTCATAAAGGCCATTATAGCTTGTTTGCACACACACACACACACACACACACACTCATGCAGCCACACTGCACTGGTTGGTCCAGCTGGTTTGTGTGTATGGTATTGTATGTTACCAAAACTCCAGTGTTAATCATACAAACGTTCCCTCATGTCAGAGAGTCACACATTACAAGTCGTGTTGTTCCACCGAATCCTGTGTCCAACACAAACTTTGTGTTACAATATAAAACTCAGCATGTAGCAGGCTGTAGTAAAATATACTACACTCCACAGAACTGACAGATATTTATAGGGAACAATATGAATAAAATGCTCACATGACGGCTCAGATTGGGAAAACAAAATGACACAATTACTGTTATTTGAGTAAGTCCCCTTAAGGGCTTGGGCTTTGGCTCTTGGATCTGACGCATGTGGTCTGGAAAGCGTTCTCTGTTCACTCCCTCAACTTCATGGAAAAAACACCAGCCAGCCAAAAACGCTTATTCTTTGTTATTACCTCGCCTTTCATCCAGGAGTCTATGTACCCAAATGATATTCGACTTTAGAAATACGAGGTCATTTAGGCTTGTTTTTTCCGGTTTTCAGGTGAACCTGTGAACGAGCTGCTTTAGTTATTGGATTCGGATTTGGACGCTTCGAGGCACAGCTGGGCAGATGTTTTAAACTTAGGCTGGTATTGGTCTGTGAGCTGTGGTTTGCACACCACTGGAAATGGAACGCAAAGCATTGTTGTAGCTCCCTGAATTATTTTCTGTACATAAATAGCCATGGGGATTGATTGGTTTTCTATCACATACAAGAGTCTGTTTGTCCAGATTGAATTGGCAGTGTGAACTGTGGCAGTAAGAGAAAACGGAAATGGAACAAACTGAGTCAGAGCCCAGCTTTTTTACAATCTGCTCATTCAGCAGCGCAGGACGTGAAGTGTTTTCCCACACTCTACGCCACAATGCCAGATTTGATGGTTCCTTCCTTTGATTGCGCACGCCAGGGTAGCGTAGACCCTAATGTACACCGTTATCCCTATTGTGTACCTTAAAGAGGTTCAGATTCAAAGGATCACATTTCTAAATGCCTTCAGTGTAGTGGACTTGGTGTCACATCCTGAGCCTGTTTTGAGTCTTTTTAATAGTCATCCATAAAAGAAGGGGAAGAAGGTCCTTGGTAGAATCGAACAGAAATGGCATTGAGCGAGGCTTACTGGAAATGTCACGACTTAATGAAAGTGTTTGTGTGTACTCTTTCATATTGGCCTGGCTGAGCATCTGAGGGAACCGCAACATCTGAGTCGACGCTTACTCCACAGCCCTGAGCAAGTGTTGGAATAAATAGCACCTTTCAGTCTCGTTCACCCTCCTCTAGCCCTCGATCCAGTGTCTCAGATCATTGTTAAAGGAACGTTTGTGTGTTTCCTAATATCTACAAACCACATCTGTTGCTTATAAGCAGATTACATGCAATATTTTTATAACGGAAGATAAATGGAAAAACGTGCCAAAGGGCAGAATGGGGGAGTCAATGAGCATTAATAAATGGGCTCAGAAATAAATCATAATTAAATCGTAATCCTGATTGCTGTGTTAAAGCATCACTAATGTTGTAATGTTGAGCTCCT
>JAUZSV010422796.1:0-18367 GCA_034780495.1 Parotocinclus cesarpintoi
TGTGTGTGTGTGTGTGTGTGTGTGTGTGTGTGTGTGTGTGTGTGTGTGTGTGTGTGTGTGTGTGTGTGTGTGGAGAGTAGTGCTGTGATGATGGATGGAAGAGAAGACATGGTGCTGAGGGCAGATCAATAGCTGCCACTGAGGCCTGTGTATTTCTTTCACACCGTTTGAGTGCAAGATGTCAGCTTGTTGTTGCCTGTGTGATTTGGAGAAGTTTAACACCAGCATGTTCCACTGTGGGATCTGGCAGCTCACATGAGTGGATTGTAGCCAATGTGCTTTTGAAGATTCTGCATTTACCCTTTATTGACCTATTTTGCCGGGCTGTTATTAATATTTGCTAATCATAGAACGAGCAGCAGTGGAATTTGTGCACTGTTCCTAAACATAAGCAATGACCTTTATAGATAATACTTAGTCACACATCCATGCTGACTCTTATCGCATGTCATGGAGAAAAAGAAGGTCCAGGAAAGTACCAGTCATCACACTTGTGAGATAATTGTTCCTGTTGCATGTCACACACTGCTGTTGCACACACCTTCCATAACTGACTTGGTTCTTATCAAAATAAAGCAAGATGAACTTTTCTGAAAACACATCATGTACTTGGGCAACCTGCTAGACCTGCTTAGAAATGTCCAAAATACCTGTCAGAACAAACAGAGGCAGGAGTAAACAAGATTTGCAGCACATTTAAAGTGATATTTGTATTATTTGATAGCGGGGTGAAGCATTTGTGACAGTGTAAGAAATAGTACATTTATGTAAATGTGCTGCACCGTGCAAAAGTCCACCATTGGTTAAATATGACATTGTTTTAGCAATGGTATAAATGATATTAATATATAGTTAAGTGTAGCAAATTACCTTAAATATGCAGATTGTTCCCTTTTGGCCTCCTTTGTAATACTCCTTACGATATTTTGACTTTATACAATACAATACAATCTTTATTTATAGAGCACTTTTAAAACAACAGATGCTGACCAAAGTGCTGTCCAGTCATAAATATGATTTACGCTTTATGATGGGAATTCCATAATACTCATAAATACCCATTTAGCAGAAACCATATTCTGAGTTTTGAAACTTTCCCGGGTAAGCAGACAGTTGGTAAAGCCGAGGTGTCTGCTGACTGACCTTATCATAAGACTATGGAAATATAGTTAGAAAAAGCTGCAGCTATGTACAGTGTTAAGTATGTGTAAAGAATGTTACACTGTATATATGAAATATTAAACTCCTCAATTTAAGATAAATTCATCTCACAATGGATTTGTCAGAAAGTATCCCCATCGTAAATAGGATAACACCAGTGCACACTGTATTGGTATACAGTTACTGTATATAACCTGTAAAACCACTACTGGCCACATCTTCTTGATTGATGGGATTCTCAGTGGTCCTTTCTCAGCACAAAACTAAAAACATTTAGATTAGTAAAAAAAAAATTAACTCGGAGATTAAGCACCTTTGCAGAAGTATTTGTTTCTTCTCGGAAAGTTGTGGTAACGTACTTTTACCAGTGGTGGCAAAAGTTTGTGCATATGACTATCTTGGGGGAGTACAGTTCTCCACAGTATGTAACTCGTCTTACCATATACAACCAGTGTTTATTAAAATGGCAAGCCACTAATAGAAGACTACATAGGAATTGAAACATTCTCACAAGTTCAAGTGAAATATCCTCTATTTTTTTGAGCAGTGTAGTCAACCTTGGATAGGCTAGTAAAATTTAAGAAAATCATTGTTGGACTTGTATTTATTGTGATGATTATTTGATTCAGTTTATTACTGTTGTGTAATATTTTGGTGTAATGTGAATCTGAATTCGGATTCATATCTCTCAGCATGACGGCATGTTTGTGCTTTGCTGCTTTACCCAAGACCCTGACACTTTCTCCATACACGATCCCCTATACGCTATCCCCTAACACCAGTCAGTGTTACGGCTGTATTGAGAGGCAATGAGAACAGGGGTAAATGCGCAAGCTGAGAAGGCCAGTGAGCACAGAAGTAGGTTGATGTACAAGGTGAAAAGGCCAGTGATGTAACTGTACAAGGTGAAAAGTCCAGTGATGTAACTGTACAAGGTGAAAAGGCCAGTGATGTAACTGTACAAGGTGAAAAGTCCAGTGATGTAACTGTACAAGGTGAAAAGTCCAGTGATGTAACTGTACAAGGTGAAAAGGCCAGTCATGTATCTGTACAAGGTGAAAAGGCCAGTGAGTACAGTAAGCAGTATTTGTACCTGGTGGAATGATCAGTAGGCATTGGTTGTACTTGGTGACATAGCCAGGAGGTCCCCAAGAGCTAGGGGAGCAACTTGACTGAAAACTGAGTACATTCATTCCAGTGTTGACTTTATTAGGTTGCATTAACTCAGCAGTACAATGCTTTGCTTCCTGATTGGTAGCATGCTCTTGTGTGTGCTGGCTGTCTGGCTGGCACGTCTGCCTGTGAATACGTGCATTTAGCTCCTCTATATTTACCCACATCCATTAGCTGGTTTATTTATCGTGCCAGAGCCGCAGCTGGAGTCAGAAGCCCACAAACTTGTTTACCCACGTGCGTACATTCCTGTGATGGGTCCAGGGACAATGGCAGGCTTTGAAAGTGATCAGAACTTACTCGGCTGTGGTAATAAGGCTGTCATTGAGAGCAGTGTCACATGCTGAAGTGGAAATGTTTTCTTCTCTTCATCTCCTCCATACAGGACAGGAGAGACAGCAGTCAGCACCCGTGATTCTGGTAATGATATCATTACAGCGAGCAATTGCTTCTCATGCATTGTTTAACAAAAGCACGTTTGAAGTGCTCAGCTGAAACCTCAAACTGAGCTTTCACATGCTGCCAGTGCACTGCCAGGGGAATCAAACAGTGGCGGAGCAGATCAAGGGGAAACACCTCCTTTTTCCAAGCTCTCCGTTCTTTTTTTTTTTTTATCCTGGAGAAATAGAATGTGAATTAACATCTCAAAATGATGGCTAGGTAAAAGGCCTGGCATTCATTTGAAGTGGACACTCCCCACTTCACACAGCCAGGATGTTTTGATGACCCCATTATTGTGGCTGCTGCTGTGCACCAAGCATTTCCTTTAAGCTTTTGCCCTGTAGATATTTCTTTCTCCTCAAACTGTGTGACACACACATGTTGTGGAGGGAGTGGAGCAGTTAGCTTAGGAGAATTACAACGAAACAAAGACTGGTTTCTCACTGTGGTTCACAGCACAGCTGGCTACCTGCCATCTACAGCCACATCGACATATATCCATTAGAGTCCACTTCCAGATTAGTGTCAACAAACACTCTTATGCAGTGCCTGCAGAATGAATACTACGACACATTATTTCTCTTTAATGAAAGAGCCTCTTATGAGAAAATGAGATATGATATGCCAGTAGTGGCTGCAGGTTGTCACATTGCTTAATTAATTTGATTAGCCATTGATCACGTAGTTCCAGGTCCCATTTAACGCTTTGTTTGCAGCCGTGTTCTTGTAATTTACCAAATACAGGATCCCCTTGCTGGCTAGTTCTTAGCAGTAATTGCACCAGGCAGTGGAAAATAAACGATTAAATAAGGCTTGCATACATTTCTCCAAAAGAGCTCTTTCCTTTGCTGTAAATATCTCTCTTGCACTATTTCTCCGTTTTTCTCCCTCTGTTGTTTGTCGCCTGTCACGCTCCACTTGGCCTGCTGCATTCTCAGGGGAGTACCTTAACACCTCAGCAGTGCTTGCTTTTTCCCCCTAATCTTTCGTTTCCCCGGTCCAGATTACTGTATCGATATCCATCTGCTGGCCTCCTCTAACTGCTAGCCCCAGTGCACTAACAGCCCATGGGCCTTCATTGACTGCTATCGATGTGTGTGTGACTCCCAAGCTGCGATTATAAAATTACACCTCAATTGCCCTCATCTATAACCAACAAAGATGCCCTTTGTACAGCAATTGCCCTTGCTGCACCAGTATTTGTCACCACAGCCCTGATCCAGAAACGGCTTGAGAAAATGGCTTCTCATGACTGCTGTGGTCAAGCTAGTTGCTTTGTAGCCAGATCTCTTTGGCTAGAAAATTCTATGTTTTGGTAAACTGGCTTACCAAGTGCAAAGCATGAGTTATGCATTCTTTAAAACCAGAAACAGAAGTGTCAGAATTCACTGAGAATCTTTACAATGACTGGCCACTAAGGACTTGTGGATGACTGTATGCAGAGCTTATTTGGATCCCCTACGCATTGATTAAATTATTTAATCCAATCATGTGACAGCATACAATCATTAATATATGGGCCAACAGATTCAGGTGATGTTTATATCAACCATCAGAAAGGGGAAAATGTGATGCCAGTGATTATGGCCTTGGCATAATTGTTGGTGCCGGATGGTCTGCTTTGAGTTTCTATAACTGGTCATTTCCTGCAATTTTCGCACGCAGCAGGTCTCTAGGGTTTACTCAGAATGGCACAACAAGGAAAAACATCCTGTTGGCGGTAGTTCTGAGGAGAGAAACACCTTGATTATGAACAGAGAATGGCCAGACTGGTTTGAACTGATGGGTTCAGTTACTTGGATAACCACACTGTACAATTGTGGTGAGATGAAAAGCATCTCAGAATGCACAACTTGGCCCTACCCAGTATTAGTGTAGTCTTCCGAATTAAGTGTTGAGTGTATACTGTCTCAGTGTCTCCAAAACTGTATACAAAATTGTACACAACCAGTGGTTTATGTACCATTTATAGTACTATATCTATGTACCTTTTGTGAGTACTATGAGGGTTTGTAAGTGCAGTCTTGGTTTAAGGAGGGGTTGGTGTAGATATGGGGAATAACAGTTGTCAGTTTAATTAAAATAGCCAAGTTTGATTCTGATTTGTCATCTTTATGGAAAAACAAGAGCTTTTTAATGCACATCCACGCAATATTACTGCCGGTTTGCTACCTGAACTCTTATCTGATAAATGATTAAAATCATTCTGTTGTCCTGATAAACCACAAACATCCCAGGCTTTATTCACTTTCGTTTCTTGTGACTTTTCGACTTATTCTGCCAGCGTATAAACCAGGCTTAAGTGATAAAGATAACCCTTAGACACAACGTCCATGGCCCAGACTCCTCCATTTTTCATCTCTATATCTTGTGGATGTGCACCTAGGACAGGGATGAAAGCATCTGATGGAGTGAATAAGATCAGTATCTTGGCTCTGTATGGCTGCAGGATGAAGAGGCCCAACCTTAGGCCTGACTAAGTGTTAGAATGCACTAACCCTGTCCAGTTAATGCTTATTTATCTTGTTCAGTGGATACAGACACACTCCCTTACCTATCATTCCTCATTAAAGCACTCTCTCTGGCTCCGGCTCCACAACAGTTTTCTCTTCTCTCGCCATCTTTGTTCTTTATTCTCTCTCTTTCTCTCTCTCTCTCCCTCTCTTTCTCTCTAGACCTTTCCCATGAGCAATAAATTACACATGGTGGAGAAGGTCTTGTAAGCATTTTCACCAGTGCGTGCAACTCATTTTGAGTAAAATGAGGAACATTTTGTGAACCCGGCATGAATGTGTCGTGTTGATTTTCATACTTAAACTCTGACTCATCGTGGATGTGAATAATCAGCCTGGCTTTCTGCATGGGAAAACGGACAAAGTTCTGCACTAATGAAACCTCCTCATAGAAACTGCATATGAAGGATGTTTTTGCCGTTTTAGATGCGTCCTTTTGTCCTTGTCTTTAAATAATTATGGGCCTCGTAATGCTTGCAGCATGTGCGGTGTGGCAAGGGCGCGTGTAGAACGTTAATTGCAGGACTCTTCCAGAGGATGATTCCTGTAAGGTTGACGATCCTGGCTGGCCATGAGTGTCTTTTTCCATTTTTCAAAGGATTGAATTAATGCTAATTCCTCCAGCTAATCTTGAAATAATATTGTTTAATCGCTCTTAATAAAAATGTGGTTCACCTTGGCTGCCTGTTAGGTGCTTTATCAGATCATTGAGCTGTAATTGGTACTGTGGATCCTGGAAGCTTTTGTGCACCGATTTGGGGTTTTCGGAGGTTTATGGTGCAAAGCGGAAGCCTGACCTTGATGCATTTGACCTCTGCGCTATACAAGCATACCTTGAGCTCCATAACTCTTAAAACCTTGGGACTGTAACCAAACACAGATAAGTAAATTTGGTATATGCACTGTTAGTCGGAGCTGTGCGGTCTTGCTTTATTTACTATTTTTCATAGGTCATACTGCGCACGAGTGTGCGGTAGATTAATGGACCCATCTCTGGTCTATTATCCAGTGCATGTGACAGGCTGGATAGGCCTGCTGGGACCCTCTGCCATTCGAGCCATGTAGCAGGATCCCCCCTCTCCCATCCTTTAAAGATCCACAATGTTCCAACTGCTCCCAGGGGTCATGCTGTGAAGCAAAGGGCATGACCCAGCACACATGTAATTGGCTTCTTTTTTTTCTCCAACACGTCTGATTCTGCTTTATTGTTTGGGTAACTCCTGACACTCATGATATACTGAATGCTTGCTTAAATTTCCATTTATTCGAGGCAACTCACAAGCAGAACTGCAGACCCTTCCAGAGCATCTTGGATGGCTTTTTACATGTAGCAGTGTTATATGTGATTAATGTGGTCATGTCGTGGTCCAGCCTGGCTTCCCCTGGTGGCACTGCTGCTTATGTAAAGACAACACAGTGTTCATAAATGGTGTATCTGTTCAGCATATCATTCACAAGGGCAGAACATGCGAACAGCGCACCCAGGCAGCATGATGGTGCAAGCGGGGCTTCAGAGATGGGAGTGTGTGGGCTAAGTGAAATGCTATAGCTGTTGTGGTGTATAATTAAGAGTTTGTTTCTGTGTGTGTGTCTTGTTTTGCAGGAGGCTGCCACGTTTGCGCGGGAGCAGGGCTTCGAGGTGAGTGGACATGGGCTCGTACCCACTAAACACATCCTAAAGGATTATTTTTCAGCTGATAATGAAGTTCTTTTTCGGACAGTGATTGATGCGCTATTATACTCCCTTGGCCCCCTCGCAGCAGTCGCCATAGCAACCTGGCAGTCGTCATGGTTTCTTTGTTCAGCCAGCTCTTGTGCTCGCACACACACGCACACGCATCCACACGCATTCTCTCCACTATTCCCTCACACACACATTCTTCACTCTGCTAGCGCGCACACACACAAAACGTTCTGTCCCCTGCACACATACACACACCTTTTTTTTTCTCTTATGACGCATTCCTTCCAGGCCTGCACCCAACATCGCCTACAGATGTTATTTATTGAATTTTGAGAAGGCTCTTGGGAAGAGAGAGAGAGACGTCCAGAGGGGCAGGCTGAGCGTGGGCTGCGATTGGCAGGTGGCTTTGTTAAGGAGCCCACCTTGTTAGCTTCATTAGGCTGCGTGAGGATTCGCTGCTCAGCTGTTGTATTATCCTCAATTATGCAGCACTGTTAGCCCCCTCCCAGTTCTGGATCACCTCTACCCATAGCCTGAGAAAATATAAACACAGTGATTGGCGGTGTAAGCGCATAACATGTCAG
The DNA here is from genome assembly GCA_034780495.1 of Parotocinclus cesarpintoi. Lineage (NCBI taxonomy): Eukaryota > Metazoa > Chordata > Actinopteri > Siluriformes > Loricariidae > Parotocinclus > Parotocinclus cesarpintoi. The sequence goes on from JAUZSV010422796.1 coordinate 7,557, forward strand.
AATAATTACAGTTGTATGAGACTGACCAGAAAGTGCTAATGTAGTATTACATTCTGAGCACTCGGAATCAGGTGGGGGGTGGGTTGTCAGTCTTGGGCTGGTTGATGTAAATTCGTCCGGAAAGTAAATGTGAGTTTAGGAATGATATGCTTAAATAATTGAAGCAGCTTATCTTTTTTTTAGTTGCAGAGCTATCCACCTGAATGTGTTTCTTCTCGGTATGAATAATTGTCTTCACCAGGATCACTCAAGGTGCGATCGACGTGACTGGAATGCAGAGCAGATCCTGGCAGCAGAGTCAGTTAGAAAGAGGGAGAGAGATACAGAGAGAGAGAGAGGGTGAGGGCGGGAGAGAGAGATGAGGATGGGTTGCTGAGCCAGAGCGGGAAAAGAAGAAAGGAGGGGACGAGGGCTCACTCTGTACACAGTAAATATATAAATGGCAAAGACTGTCACACATTGAGAGTACCTCTTTACTGATGCCACACATGTCAAGCTGATTTAGGGCTCCTAACAAAGCAAAAGCCCTTTAACATGATGTAGAACTATTTCACCTGTATATTTGAACCCCCAGTGGTTGTGCTTTACATGTAAAGGCTTCCATCATTCCAAATCACTTTACAGATCCAATAGTAGAGCTATTTAGCATGTTATATAGATATGCATGTACTGTGAAAAATGCAACTTATAATCAATGCTCTGTTGATTGTTTTATTTGAACTTTGTAGGACAATAATGAGCATTAATGACAGTCCAAGCTTCAGTCATTTGGACCCTGTTTACACTATTCATTGGTTCCGATTTGTGGATTGTGTCCTAATGATAAGGTTTTAATCACATGCATTTACACATGCATTTAATAGTTAACTGTGTCCCCAGTCAGACAGATTGAACACTGATTGCTAGGTCCCACATATGTAAATCAGCTCATAACACTAGACCACCTGCTTCCTGCATTGTGTGTGTATATAGCTTTATTGGAAAGACATGGTTGCTACATCAAATGTCATGATCTTTACACAGGGTCTGTCTACGTAGGCAGCTGTTTAAGTAGGCAGCATTCTAACTGACATCCATCAGGTTAAGGCAGATTACTGAGACGCTCTAGATAGACAGTGATTGTGCCACAATTTGTTCCTGCCCACTACATGCGACTGGTGTTTACTTACCTTAGCTGCTAGCATTGCCTCACCCTAAATTGCAAATTCAATGCCATTTTGTGCGTTTTATTACGAGAAACCGAATAACCAAACAAGTGTGCATTGTATCAGGGAGTGTTTATGTCCTTCCTAAAAAAATTGTCCGAAGTGAGGAATCTCAGTAGGCAGCATTTCTAAAGGTATGTAGCAATTGGGAAAGCATTCTTGTTGGGAACATGTATATTATGAGGCCAAATGCTGTCCAGAAAGTTCACTAGGTTTTGAGACGGACCAATAATTGCTTTAATCGTTGTAAATGTCTTTAAACTGAAAGAAGAACTGAAAGATCATGAGTAAATATTTAGAACCAATTGGCTGTTAAACATAATACAGATAACCATACTATTGGACTAGAGAGCAAACTGGTAGGAGCCAGTCTTTTTGTAGCTTATTTTGGTCTCTGTCTAGATTACTTACACACATTTTTTGCATTCACCAGCTCTGCACACGTCATCCATGATGCTATGTAATGAAGTATTACTAGAGCAGTCAGGTGTGTCTTAGAGAGACATTTAAACTTGTATACAATTTGGCCATAGTATGTCTTAAACCTCCTCCTGAAATTATTTGAGTAATAAGATGCAAATAAGTAATACACACGTCTTGGGGATGCATTTACACACATTTTCATGTAGCATACCTCTATCTGGATACAATCCTTTTACTCAAAGAGCATAAAATGACCTAGAGTAAACAGGATTTTACACCAATTCTGTCAGTTCATATCCAGGTTTGTACAAAATTAGCGACTAAAAATATGTCGTCGTGAGATCACCAGTTTAGGAGTCTCAGTTATAAAGCTTGTGTGCAAGTCAAAATTGGTCGATTTATAAAGAATAATTGGTGGAAAATTGGGTGTATATTTATGGCAACATTGACCCACATTTACTGCCATATGCAGCATGGTAGAGAGCAATAATTTGTAAAACACTTTAGATCTGTAGGACGTATCAGAATTGCTCTCTGTGTAAGCTAGACTAAATTGTATTATCTATGAAATAACAGGGTTTTTTGCCTTTATTAGAAGATTTTGCCAAACAAAGACAGATGACTTTGAGCTTATGAGCTGAGCCATTAAAATGAACATACAGTATGTGTTGACTTCAGTCTGGTTTGGAGTGCAACTGAATGTTAAGTGTGGAAAAAGTAAGTGAGTATGTTTTATTGTAGCATTGCTCCTGTGTGGGTTAAGGAATGTAAAGGAAAGTACTACATGAAGTGGGCCTTTGTCACCTGCAGGAGTAAAGCTATGATGAATATCCCAGGCGCACCTGTTTACCGCCAGTGAAATTAGAGCGTTAAGCCAGTGAAAACTTGTGTAAATGTCAGGGATCCCAGTTGTCCCTAAATTCCGTTTTGATCGTATGGTTTGACATAATTAGTATGACAATCAGATATTTTTTTCACAGAGCTGAACAGAACATCAAAGTGCAGTTAGCGTGTTCAGCTTTCCAAATGTAATTAAATCTCTTAAAGGCTTTTAGTAATCATACATGACGTATACATTCATAGAATACAACTGCTTTTGATCTAATTAGAGCAGCGTAATTCTGAATAGGCACTTTACAGCATCATGGGTGCAGTCCGATTTGCTCCTTATCCATTATCAGTTTAATATACCTTCACCCACCTCTTTATTAAGTATTCATCTGCTTGTTAACGCAAATGTTTAATAAGACAGTCACGTGGCAGAAAATCAGTTCATTTAAGCATGTAGACATGGTCAAAACAACTGCTAGGGTTCAAATAGAGCCACCCATAGTCCCCAATTTATGTCTGGGTACCAACAACAGACCAGTTCCAGCTGACTGAGGGAGCCAAGATTTTTTGTTGTGGTAGAGGGTGCTCAGCCAGTTGCTTACACCTGTGTGCAAGTGCAGACCGGGAAAACCACTTTTAATCAGGTAACTGTCATACATACTATGAAAATCAGATTACTGGGCTAATAGAAAGATTTCTAGATTGGAGTATGCTGTATACATGACCACAAGAATAACTTGATAACTACAAAAATTATTAATTGCATGTAAATGTGTGAGCCATTGCACAACTGAGTGTTTGCACAAAGTTTGTCTGTGTGTGAGTCACTGATTACTGGTTACGGGGTGGAGACAATGTTGATATCTAGCTAGAACAAGTTTAGCAAGGAATGTCCATAACTGACATGTGCCAGTAAGTCGTTGGGAATTTGATTTCTATGTTTATTACATTAAATTTGGATTAGAGTTTTGTCATCTTGATGACCAATGTTTTTGAGTCTACCTCTTGAAGTCTAACCTCAGTTATACTCGTAGATCTTTTAAATTGCTCAACTGTTTTGGACTCTCAGAATGCACTGGATGCACAGAATGTACTCTTTTCGTTTGTAAATTCAATTGAATTCAGCCCTTTGTGTGCTGATTATTATTCTGTTGAACAGATGATTAAGGGGATTACCCACATTATTGAATAGTGTTTGGCTTGGCCTTGATCACTTTACCCTTATGTGATTGTAGTGTGTCCATGATCGTGGTTAGTAATATTACTAGGATGAGTGCAAGTGTAGATGAACTCAACAATCTGCCATTTTGGGAGCATTCGACCCTGGTTTCCTAAGTTTCTTCAAACTTCCTTGGATCTTTCCAGAATTGTATTTGTGCGCCCTGAGACACCTCCACACATCAGCTGTCTTTCCAGATCAGCTAGTCAGGCAAATGGCTAAGGAGCGCTCACACTGACACCACCAGATTGGCTCTTTGTGCTTCAGTTCCCACTGCTTCAAAAGTGCAGATCCCACTATTCTTGTAAGCAAGACGGTGCGTCTCCAACAACATGTGCCGACTTGGACTCTGAATAGCTTATATGTTTTGTATTATGGCTTTATGTCCTTGGAACCACTGAGGTCCCTAATGTTCTTTAATGGTTTACCAGATCAGAGGCCTTATCAGTGGGATCGGGTCGGCTGTGAGAAATGTGTATGAAATCACTGACTAATCTAAACAAGTGCTAATCAAATGTGTCTGCTTCGCTAATATATAATCCTTGTTTTTCAGATGAAAGCGTGTTAATAAATCAATTTACACTGCAAGAAAATAGATAAGCGTGCGTTATTTTTCTCCTATATTGAACCATCATTAGAGCAGGCGGACACTGATCTGATCCTCATCTGTTGTGCTTAAATAGCATAAGATGTTGAATCCGCCGCAGGCTAATTGAATGTTCTGTTGGCTGCTGTTCCTGCAGCAGATTACAGTGGAGGAGCCGTTTTATTAGCTTTAATATGGATACAGAATTGGAGCCCCTAATATAAGTAGATTTTTAATCTGTTTTATTATTACTTTCATGGTTATTAAATGAGGTGATTATCACTGACCTTTGAGTTTTTATTAACTGAAATAAACCACTGAATGGTGGAGTGTTATGAATATAGATAAGTGTAATTAAGCCTTTACTATTGTCCAAACGATCTTATGATGAAAACTTTGCTTAGCAATCTCTTCAATATAATGAATGAACAGATACTGTTGAGTAGTCAGTCGTAGACGGTGAAATGAATATGCTAATGCATCTGACCTAGCCATAGCTGTGTGGATTACAATTGTAGATAGGCTGCTCAAATCAAGCATTATGTAAAAAAAAAAATAATAGAACATCGTAATAACATTAGCTCATCATGTTAGAACATTACAGTTTCAGCTCATGGAGTGATACAGGCAGGTTTTAAATTCAGACACAATGATAAATTGGTGTGGTGGAGTCTTGTGGTCCTTCCATTAATTCTGAAGTCCACTCACCCACCTCTTCTGGAGGCTTTCTACCCTGGATATATAAAGCCAGAACCAAAGGAAGAAGTCAAACAGACATGATCTGAAGCTGTGTGTCTTACTGTAATGATTTCCCTGCCCTCTGCTTTCACCAGTTTATCTCCCAAAACTAGTTGATGTTAGACATCACTAACATAAACTATGGGTAAGGCTTTAATTTAAAAAATGCGTGCTGTGTCTCAGACTGGATATTATCCACTACTTTGTATGTGGCGGTGTACTATTGAGACTGGTCTTTTGAAAAAGCCATAGGTGGCTTGGTTTTGATGCCATAAAGAGAATTTTGTTTAAATAGAACTTTGCATGTGAGAATTTTGGTGGCTTTTAATACTCAAACCTCAAGCTGTCACTTCCTTATACTCAGTCAAACAAACCGCTGTGAAAAGTAATGTGCCATACATGCATAGATCATGTTTTCTTTGCCTGACATTAAGCTTGCTAATGCTTGTTGTATAGCAGTATACACTATAGGTAGGTGGTACTAGCCACTGTGTTTTGGATTGAATCAACAATCAGCCAAATTAGACGCAAGTATTCTACCTACCTATGTGGAATTACAAATCCCACAAAACATGATTTATGATTTATATGTATAAACATGTTTTGTTAGTTTTCAGTGGGAACTTGCGTACAGTGAAGCTTACGTACAGGAAGTACAAGTCAGTGTTTTTCAAGATATCTGATACACTGCTGATACTTTTGTGCAACTATGCACACCCAATAAACAACAAAAACTGTCCTGTTTGTGGTCTTTGCTGCTGTCTAAAGTCTTAACAATACAAGATAAGCGTTGGTGACTATAGCGCTTTGCTCATGCCCATTCTGAGAGTTTGTCGATTTTATTCAGAAACTTGAAGTGATAAAAGGACCCAAAAGTTTACAAATTCATATGTTCAGATCAAACATAAGTCTACAACAGTGGTTCCCAAACTTTCTGCATGCCCTCCTTTTGTAGATTATTACTGTAGAATATTTTTGTGCTCCCACACCCACATGCATGTTTTTGCTTCCAATTTATTTTAAATAGTGTAATTCGTATTAGTGACATGAATTATGTTTTTTAGGTTTTTAACACTTTTGTAGCCAATAGTCTACACAATGTCTATGATTGCTTATACCCATGTCAGTGTTGGATAGTGTATTACATTTGTTATTTTAAAGGTCGTATTCTAATTGTAAAGCATATTGGCAGTTCTATTGGGAGCATCAAGTTCCATTTTCAGAGTTGGTTTGTTCTACGTTCACCGTGAAGGGAAGGTGGATTGAAATTTTTCCGCATATGAGATATGACCATGTCAGCAGAAATATGCTTTGGAGAACATATTTTACTTTTCAAACCCATATGATATTTTTGATCGAGAGCCAAAATAGAAACAGCATCAATGGTGGTCCTCCTTCGCTGAGCAGCAGGTCCGTATTCCCCTACCACCTCCACAGGCACCTGTCTAAGCAGGGAGGTGTACATCACTCCAAAAGGAGCTTTTGCAGTTTCTCACGCTGGTCTGGAGGATCCGGTTCATGATGTGTCTTGATGGGTTAATTATGAGAGGAGCTCTGACAGCTGATATTTAGATCAAAGTGAACAGACGCTTGAGCTTTTCTCGGTCCCTCAGGCGTATGCTGCGCTTTCACACCAGCATATAGCTATGCGGGGATAAGCGTCTTGAAAGCAAGGCGAGAATGCAAATACAAACAGACCCCTTCCAACCTTTGGAATGTCCCTCTCTGAACACCAACATTGCCGTCTCTATACCACCCCCTTTTCGTTTCCATCAGAAGTGCTGCTTTATTAATTAGCTGAGGACTTTAGGAGAAGTGTCTATGGTGTTCCAGGTCTGCTAATGGCAGCTTTCCTTTATTCGCAGTCACTCAGTGTTGGTATAAGCGAAATGACATGCAAAGATAAAGATGAATTGTGATCACAGATGTTACTGAGGGAGGGGGTGGACAGATAGACTGATGAATACATATAAAATGTGGTGAAAGGCGAGACTGTGAGGGTTCCTTTATCCAGCTCAAGCTCCAATGGCTTCTCACAAAAACATCTGTTTTTACTGTGCATTTGTCTCAGTCTGAATACGTATAACAGATCTCTCAGCTTTTACAAGCTCTGCAAGTGGCTCTGTGTTCATATCTCCCTTTCCAACTCTCACACAGACTCCCCTGTGAGTGTAATGAAACACCCCCAATCTTTTCTCTCTCTTCAGGAAAGAACTGTTGGACATGAAGAGTTGCATTTCTGATTTGCATTGTGTTCGGAGGCCACAAAAAGGGAGCGAAAAATGAATGAGTAATCTTATCCTTGCATGCACGGACATTTAATCTGTGCACGCTAGGCCTGTGCAGTCCATGTTGAATGGTGGCACTTTATATACTCTACCTTTAATTCCCACAGCCTTATACACTCGCTCTAGAGATTTGCACATCGCTTCCTTCTTTCATCTGCTATCATATTGTGATAGTGTTTTTTTTTTAAAGGAATTGCATCCTAATGTAAGGATGAACCTGTCCAGCTTCTGTCAGCAGAACACTGTAAACCTAATGCCACTAACACATTTATTGTGTACACTCAGCTGATACTATAAACCTTTTTAAAGACCTCATGGAACTGCAGAAAAAAATGAAGTCTTGTCTGCAGTCCAGGTCATGCCTCAAGCCTGTTCTGTCTAGTTTCTGCAGCAGTTATTATTATCTGTTCGGTGTTAGATCCTCTGCGTGGCGGTTCTGGTCCTAATCAGAACACTGTGTAACCTTCCTCAAAGCTGCCTGTGTTAATGATTATGTGCATATTTAGGATGACTATTTACTCTGAAAAAAGTAATTTATCACTGTTACAGTTAATGGAGATTGTTATTTATATCCAGTTCAATTGACAGTACGTGAAATAGTTCATCTTGGTCTTTTTTGGGGAGAAAAAAAAAAAAACTTCTGATGAAACTGGGGTATGCGTAAAACTGTTTGTGTGCGTGTGTGCATGTAACAATACGATAACTTTTTAAAAAATCAGACTTTGTTAGTAATCGATTCAACAAGTTTACATGTACTTGGGTAATCACTTAGTGGGAGACCTCTGGGTTTACATGACTCCATCAATAATCAAAATTTCAATTTTCCAACCAGCCAGTAGAAGTGTATAATGAAATAATAAAATACTTAATTTTGCTAAGCATATGCCGGGTCTTCCCAAAAGTGTTTGGTAGCCGTTTTTGTGGCTGGTGTGTTTAATGCCTGATCCCATTTAATGAATGAGCACCAGGTCTATGGTCAGAAGCCCAAAATAAGCAAAGTTTCTTACAATAGGTGACACTGGTAACCATGCTTGTTTCTGCTTGCTGCTTCTGAGCTACATTTTGCATGCATGCGCAGACTTAAGACCTGAATATTGGATTGTTAAATGCGTGTAACAAAGTTTGTTAACCAGTTCTCATGGGTATATAATCTGCTGGAGTAGTGGGTCCACTAATGTCATTGATGGTTTAACTACAAGGTGAAGGCAATATGATTGTTACAGGTTTTCTTCATATGTGACTCAGTAATACTGATACGAGCAAAAATAGTCTCATAATGACGTGTTTTATGAAATCTGATTTTGATTTTATTTTCCCATCTACAAATACCAACAATCTCCTGTCACACAACTGCTACCAAATGTTGTTATGGGGGTTAGCATGTGGTCTCTCAGAGCCACGTCTGGAGGATGTCAAACAGCCGGATCTGAATTCATGTGACCTTTACTCCAGCCTAACTTTACATTTTATAATGATTTTATGCTGGTGACTTTTCACCACTGTTTCTTCTTTTGTGCATGTGGATTATTTCAGGAGCATATTTAGATCAGCATTAGTTCAAATTAAAGCAAAGTTAAGCCACAACTTAAACAACATTTCGCAATATTTAATTTGTGCAGAAAGCGTTGTATATGCAGCATTAACATTGTGTGTGAGAAACACAAGGGCATATTAAATAGAATTGCAAAGAGGTAAAACAATAACAGTCAATTATCTTATTCTGCTACTATATAAGTAAATGATAAAGAATGCAATTAATGGTTGTATAGCAAGCATTGCTTTTTGTCATCATGGTCAAATTAACTTACTTATTGTTAAAAATGTGATAGCAATTCAAATAGAAGTGTTAACCTGTTTCAGTCTGGGAATGGCTTAAAATAAGTACCGGTACCTGAAATGGCATGTCTGTAATTAGGTCAACAATTAAAATGCTCTGATTAACTGGAACTGTGATTAGGAAATTGCCTGGTAGTGGGCACAAGTCTTTAGTTGGAATTGCTTTCTGTTGTTAGGTAAAACAAAAACAAAACAAAACAAACAAACAAACAAAAAAAAATATATATATATATATAAAAAAATTTTTTTTTCTTCTTCTTCTTCTTTTTTCTTCTTTTAAAGGCCCTTGGAACCTGATTAGGGTACATGGCATCATGGGCTCTATGAAATACCAGACCATTTTAAATAATGTTCTAGGCAAGAATACTAAAAATGCATCATCACTGGAACTTCCAGCAGGGCTGTGATCCAAGATATGAACATACAATGCCACAACTGACTCAGTCCACTTATTTAAACCTCCACTCAAAATGGTGGGTATGCTGATGAGGAATGTACAAGAGAGAACCTGGAAAGCTGAAGAGAGTCTAACAAAAAATAATCTGAAATTCCCTGTTCTGTATTTTCCAACCAAGGGTTCAGAGTATCAAATGAAGGAATTCCAATAATTGCTCAACATCTTGTTGTGGTAGAAAAATGACTTTTTTAGGTTTTGTTAATGTTTAGTTTTAATAGTATAACTTCTTATGAAAGTAGGTAGATGTACAAAATAGTAAGATGGGTTACTTTGGTGCAAGTTAACTTGGAGATCATATTAAATTGTCTATCGGTTTTGGCAGTACTTTCTAAATCAATAATAAAAGGTATATCAGTTTTGCCAATATAGGTCTCTACCACTTCAAACTGTAAGAAGCCTGGACTTGTATAACTGAAGAATTGCAAATACGACTGTTGACTGGATGATTGTTTGCACTAAAGGAAACAGGATAACTAATGCAGTATAAACATAACCATGACATCCCTTCCACTTCTGAAACCAGAACTACACCTCTTGATGGAACCATACTGTATCAGGACAACTGTTATGTGTTTATATAGCGTCAGTATCCAGCATGAACTCCGATGGCTTCAGGAGCGCCGCAGTTGTTTGATTGAGTCTAGTCGTTAGCGTGCTAATTAAGGTTGGCTGGGATTCTGAGAAAGCTGAGTGTTTTTCATAGGTGCAAGAGGGGGCTGTTGAGGTGTGGAAGCAGCTGGTCCGGCCTGGGAAACTGCACAGACTCCTACGTAACAAAACTGTCAGGGCCTGCTGGCTGTCATGGCCAAGCAGCTTCTCCTCTCTGCTCCTGGCACGGGCACGAGTGGACTTGTGACAGACTCTGTGCTTTGGCAAGGCCATGCTGTTTCAGCCCCTTTGACTGGGGTTTTGTGTGTGAAGGTGTGCGTTAGTGTGTATGTGAGAGTGTGTGTGTTTGAAAGAGAGAGAAGAGGCATAGAAGCCACCAGCTCTCAACCCCCACCTCGCTGCTACCCCTAGCTCCTTCTGTCCAGTGCCAGCTGGGAGGTGTGAAGATTAGGAAATGCAGATGATCTCACCCAGCTCACTAAATGTCTCTTACACACATGAACCCTTTCAAATGTCCACTTGTTCTCTCCTTCCTGGTCCCGGTAAATTTGGATTAAGACAAAATGTCATTAAATCTTCAGCTGTTAAAGAAATGCGTGCACTACTCAACTGCTTAAAC
>JAUZSV010422797.1:0-10670 GCA_034780495.1 Parotocinclus cesarpintoi
CCACTGCCTCACAGCAAGAAGGTCCCGGGTTCAAGCCCAGGGTAGAACAGCCTGGGTCCTTTCGGTGTGGAGTCTGCATGTCCTCCCTGGGTCTGCGTAGGTTTACTCCGGGTACTCCGGTTTCTTCCCACTTTTAGTTCATTACAGCAGGTGGTGTGGATGTGGAAAGATAGCTGAGTTTAACTAACACAGAGAGGGTCCATCCTTTTAGCCTAATAGCCCTATTTCAACCAAGCAGAATATGCTTAGGAGAGAATTTGGTATTATTATTATTGTGAAATACAGAGGGCGAGAAAGCAGCACAGAACATCTTGATTAAGATTCCAATGGGACACTGGCGCGATTCCTGCACTGCAAGTAAATGTATAATCTTTGGAGACTTTGTGGATTCCGAAAGCTTACTGAACAGTGAAAAAAGGAAGAAGGACTGGGAGGAAGAAAGTGAGAAACTGTAGAATCTATAAATCAGCTGGTACTTGTAGAAGCAAGGGTACGCTGGAAAGCGTGAGTGGAGAATGAATGGATGTAGATGCAGCAATTGTATTGTGCTTATAAAGTAATGCGTAAAAGTAAAACGCCCACATAGATTTTGTGTGTGGTGCTTCTTTGTTGCTGCCTGGTTCAGTGATGTGTACTGTCAGCATGAGTCTGCATATTATGTATAAACATGTTTTTTTGGGCATATGTCAGTGTGTACCTTACACCTCTATATTCTATAGTCCAGTTGGTGACGATATTGCACCAATACCGCATGCCAATCTCCATGAAACCCCAAATATAAGAAGAATATCACTGTAGTTATAAATACACTATTGTGGTTTGAAGCATGATTATGTTCAGTATATCAAACTAAAATATTTTTTACTAGAATAAACTGTAAAGTGAAAAGCATTTTCCTCTATGTATTGACAATGGAAAGAATATAAAGCTTTATTACTACTATGCTACACTTCTCACAAAAAAAAACCCTAAATGTTTGCACATCCTTCTTACATCATACATGTTGTTTTAGATGAAAATCATTGTTGTCATAGGATTCCTAACATATATATTCCGAATCTTTTTGGAAAAACACCTTGTATGAATTGAAATAGTTCAGAGGTCTAGGCCACTGTCATTGCCCATCTGCCTGTCACATGCTTTACATGCTGTCCCCTACCTGCAGATCTTACATGTCACCTTTGCCCCCATCTGTGAGCCTGCGACTCTACTCATTGTCTGCACATGCGTGTGAAGACTAAATCTTGCTTCTTTGTCTTTGCCCTTCATTACCTGCTGTGGATTCATTTTCTGCTCTGCTAGCTTTACATGGATGAAGAAAGAAGGGAGAGCTATAAAGGTTAAAGGAATAAGACACCATGACCAAAGCTGTGGTGGTGGGTGGGACAGGTGAGGGAGGAAGAGAAGGAGGAAATCTGTCATTTCCCATGAGGAGCCATAATCCATGGCTTGTCATTAGCTCCCCACAAAGGCTGCATAGGATTGGGGCTGAGCCGGAGGGAGGACGGGCCAGTGCTGCACCTCAGTATAAACACAGGAGCTTACACAGCCTTTTTATTTGTGCTCCAGTGACTCTCATCAAAGGCCTGCAATATTATATCTGGACTCGAGGTTCACTTTGTACTGCTCTTTGTACAAAGACCTGAGTGAAAGACCTTGGCAACAGAAAGTAGAGGAACAAGGGCTGGGCTAGCATTAAATGTATATTCTGGTATTACTATTACTCACATTGAATATTGAATATTTAAGTTGAAAATTAAAATATTCACTTAATTGTAGTCTCACTACGTGAAGGATCCCCAGCTGACTTAACATGTCCACTGTTGATGCCTGTGCAGTTATGCTATATTTTTGTGCATGTATATTTGTTTTTTTTTGTTTTTTCCCCACACTTTATTTATTAACTTTGCTTGTTAGAGTTAGATGAGACCTCACTCGCCTCTGTCACATGGCATCAACAGTCAGTGGATAGATACTGTAACCTTGGCTGATGTTGCACACCAAGATAAGTATGTAAGACTTTCCTGGTCATCAATTATAAAGTTGCCTTGGTTTGTAGGGTAATTTTAACAGTGCTCTCATTACTGAAATGAGTTGAGTGTTTCATTTACTATTTGACTGGCCTGTCAGACCCAGTATACAAAAACTCAGCTTTGTTCTCCATCTTGCCACCCATTTGAATGGTTATATTGTTGTTCTAGAATAGAGGGTATGCACTGGCATCACTTTCAGGCCAGGACATACCCTCATCAAAACATTCTCCAAAGTGGCTACGTTTGGTAGGGAAAATGGTCTACTAAAGAACTAGTGATTATCTGCTCAAGTAAAAGGCAGTTGGACTCCACAGCTACCCATCCACTTAACAAATAAACAATGATCTATGGAGATTGATATGTGGCAAGAGATCAGGTTTTCCTGACATGTAGATACCTTATTAATACAGGAAAGTACACTAAACAAATCCTGGGCACTTTCAAAAGTAGCAGGCTATAGTACAGTAGATAGTCTCATCTCGATCTTACTCAATGCTAGTTATTGTCAGCTAATTATGTGAGAAGCAAATTAAGGAATGAATGAATGTGGGTTTAGCCTTGAGTAGTATAATTTGAGCAGAATTTACAATGACAAATAGTACAATTTTGGTAATAATCTAATTATATTGTTGTGTTAGGATATAGTTACAAACATCTTCTTGGTTTTGTCTGAGGTGTGTTTTTGTTGCCACCCGGTTTAATTTTTGTGCACTGTCACCATGAGTCAGCATTTTCATGCATGTATGAATGTGTTTGTGTGTTTGTTTGTGTGTGCAAGCTCTAATTTGTTACTGTTAGCACTCTGCTGCAGGGTTAAACGTGACATGCACTCCTTCCATGATCATTATGATTTGTAGGCTACTGTCCTCTCGAAAGGTATGCATAAAAGAAAGCTGCTCTTAACTTGTTTGTGTGTCTGCATCATCTAATGGCAACCTGAAGTAAAATAAAACCATGTTGCCATTTTTAATGGGGTGGGATCGGGGGTTTACGTTCTATCAAAATAACTCAGCACATTACCATGAATGTCTAAACCCCTGACAATAAACGTGACTGCACCCCTAAGTAAAAAGCATGGTTGGCCAGTAATTCATTACACACACACACAAACGTATAAACACGAATGTTCATGCTGGCCTCAGCCTCTGGCCAACCTTTGATCATAGACTGCCAGACTGATGTGGCCTCCGAGAACACACACTAATGTGTGCTGGTGACGGGCTTCAGTATAGCGTTACCATAGTAAAGAAAGCCCCATGCTTCTCTGCCTAGAGTATGAAAGAGAATATGTCAGGGAAATGAGGGAACAGTGGAGAGACACGTAAAGCTGGACAGAGATATGGATAGAGGCAATCGTGAAGTGTTGCAGATAACTATAAGTGGCATTCATGGCTGCAGCAGATAAATTGGTTTTGCAAAAACGAGATAGAGAGGCAGCGAAATGTACAAATGCAGAGTAAATGAACGTCCATGGAGAACAGTGATTAAACAATGGAACTGAAAATGTATAAAGCAACAGATGGCACAGCACAAACAGCTGTATATAAATTATAAGTAAGAAATATCCATAGGATGCATGTGAGAAGTTTGTGTGGAGTGTGGCCTTGCTATACACTTGACACTGTCATGGCACTAATGTAGAGAACGTGTTTGGAGGCCTCAAGGCTGTTAGCATGGCTCTGTGTGGATTAACGCAGGGATTTATCTGGCTCCACACGGCAGCGTACTGTACATGCCACACAGCACCATGTGACACTCACACATAGGCTCATGACTTTTGCACAAGTGCAAAATTAATCAAACACTCCTTTTTTAGTGCTTTGAATGAATCTCACACTGGCTCCAGTGATGCTGCTCTAAAGCTTAAATTGGGCTGTAACCATTTTTGGGGGCAAGGTGGGGTTCATATTTTCTAACAAACAGTGCCCGTGTTAAACCGGCTATGAACCTGGAGAAGGACTTTAGTCCAATTGCCATAAAAACTGCACCCTCAAATCCAAAAATGGAAAGTAAATGGAGTGGGCATTTAAAAGCACATCTGCATGGATGTGTGTGTGTGCGTGCGCGTGTGCGTGCGTGCATTCAAAAGAGGCAAAGCGCAGCTGCTTTGGCACTCACATGTTGCCATGCCTCATATCCCAGCTGAGCACTGTGCGCAATATTTGCATTTATAGCCTATGTTTAACTGGAATGCCTCTGTCACCATTGTATTAAATTATTTATTTTATAATTTAGTCAATAGCCACTGATATATTTAGTAATTCATTAGATTATTACCATTTCATTAATTTTATTATATGCTACAAATGGAGGGTGTGCGCCTGTTATTAAAACTGAGCCAGGAGCAACTGAATTAAGAAGGATTAAATGTAAAAAAATGTGGGCAATCTGATGATGTGGTGGGAACGAGGCAGGAATGACTAAACAAAACATTTAATTTCATGCAAGCTGCAAGGCAAAAACATCAGAGCACTGCATTTTGTACATATTTTAGACTCATGTTGTTCACAGCAGGTGGAAATTACAGTTTGTGTTTGCTTGCTGCCGCTCTGCTTCCTGGACCAGCTAGCTATAAAGTCTTTCTAATTACTATAGGAGAGCATTGCATGGATACTGCATCTGGTTTGAGCCTTAATGGGCTTTACCACCTCTCATTGAATTGCATGTAGCAGTAATGGCAGCACCATGGCACAATCAAGCGAATCAACCAAATTAACCTTGTTTAAGCTCATTAACAATTTAGAGCATTTGGTATAGCGGTCTAGGGTGACTTTTGAAGGATGTGATTATTTTCAGTCACTCTGCTAAAAGCAAATACAAAATGCTGTGTAGAAAATTTTTAACAGCTGCTGAAGTTCAGAGAGCCCTCACATGTCCTCAGTGCACCAACACATTAACACAAATTTTTTAAAATCCTCTACGTGGGGCCTTTATGCATCAGGCTTGTTTTGCCACAATATCACAAGCCATTGATGCTTGACTGGGTTGAGAATTGAGCAATTTGGAGGCCAAGGCAACACCCTGAACACATGTTCCTAAAACCATTCCTGAATTACTTTTCCAGTGTGGCAAGTTGTGTAATCCATTTATGCACCAGAATACTGTTGACATTATGGTCTGCAACATTGTTTAAGTAGTTGGTATGTGTCAAAGTCATATCCACATGACCCAATGTTTCCCAGAACATTGCCCAGAGCATCACACTGTCACTGTTATTTACATCAGCTGTCACTGATTTTAATTTTATGGCTGAGGGTGTATAGTACGAATACACTGGCCTCGACTTGACATCTGCCCCAATCTTACAATTGCTGGGGAAAGTGAAGGTAGTAAAGCTATTCAGCCACAGTTGACCAATTGCAATGTGACTGCCAACCAAACACACAGGCTGACATATATACACACTTAGGACCCCTACCTGCACCCTGTGACCTTACACAAATAGAGGACAGCTTGATCCACAGATGGCCAGTGTGTGAGTGTTAGGTTAAAAAGACTATTCTCATGCATGGCCACTTGTGTGTATTGGATCATTCAATCCAAACATACAAATGTGTGCGAGAGAGAGAGTCTTTGTTAAAATGTATTTAAAATACGACCGCCTTTGTATTGCACTTTGTATTCAAGGCCTGTGGAATGTGAACATCCAGTACATTGTCTGAACTACTGTGATTAAAGTATTAACTCTAGTAAGTGCAGCTTAGCTAAACTGAAGCAGCTGAAACAGCATCCTCACAGAAATATTCAAACACTCTTATGATTTGCTTAAATTGTATAGAAAGGGAAGTGCATGTTATAATAAATAAATAAATAAAACAGAATTATTTTATTATATTTTTGGTTTCTGGCCCCCCTGAGGCAGTATCAAACATCACAAGGGGTGTGCCAGGCTTTGTCTTCTCCGAGGTACTGTTAACACTGCACATATTAAATAAAATTAAAATAACACACTTGCTGGAAAAAGATATGTCTATAAAATTAATGAAACATATATTTAATAGGCTTATGTTTTAAATTTAGCTAAATATTTAACCATTTGGAACCGAAATGAAAAAAATAACTAACAATAAATTGGGATTTATATATGATTTATTTATATATGAGGTTTTGTGTAATTATGTTTGTTGTGGCTATTGGTAATAATAATGCTCTATATTCTAAAATTATGTTAATGGTTAAACATTTTATGGTTAACATTTTATGCTTGGATACATCTGTACTTCAGATGTAAACCTTCATTACTAGCTCCAGGCCCTATGTAAGATCTCAACAGAAGGTGTGAGTGTGTAAGACTGCAGTTTTCAAATGTTTTGTATATCCGTTTTAAGTGGTGGCATGTGTCAGCAGGGGTCACGGCAAGTGTTATGGGGGGATGGAGAACGCTGCTGTAGTTCAGTCCAGTACCCTTATCCACATGGTGGGCTTCAGTGATCATGACTTTTGTTCAGCTGTCATGGGGGTCAGATGGTCACTACTCCATTATTATAACCCCTTTATCCAGCACGGCACCACAGACTACCCATGACTTTTGGTGAGATCATCGTTAAGACCACCACCACAAGAATGGCATGACAGCTGCTTCCCACCCTTCTCAGACCCACACACTCGTTCTCATTCAGTTCAAGTAGCCATTTAGTTACAGTGATGAGTTGTTGGATGATAATCAATGGGCCATATGGTCTTCTTCCCTGCTCATTGATAATTCACATTATTGATTGCTGTTACTTTTGGAAAACCCTTCAGAGGGTCTCAGCAGGATACCGAAGGGGATTATGCTATTGGAGAAAGTAAAAGGCAGTTGTGGAGGCTGTCATGTTTAGGTGTGCACAATGGGTATGGGATCGTTAATTCCGCTTTCACATTTTTTTTAATGATTGGAGGATTTTATCATGAGTAAGGGGTTTAGTCATTATTATTCACATTACTACTGTTTGTCAGCTTAAACCATAAACTATTTAACCTTTTATATCCCCCTACAGTTAACACTACAAAATATAGGATTGGTTCTAGGAAGACATTAATAGCTGGTTGTATTTGTTTGTGTTGTTTTTTGTCTGTGCTCACAAAAAAGTGCATGGACATTAATAAATAAATATTTTAGTAAATTATTTTATATAGTGGATTATAATTTTTTTTAAATAATTATCTACTGTGTTAATAATTGATGCCATATTGTTTCCAGATAAATACAAATATTAACAGAATATCAACTTAGTGACCTCTAGACATATCCACTCATTCTGATATTTTGGGATGACTGCAGTACAGTAATGTGAAACATGCTGTATGTGGGTGTGAGGTCAGATACCTGCACAGGAGTCAAAATGTGTATTAAAGCATGTCCAGCACTATAGAGAATGTTCCCATTAACTACAGCCATGACAAAGGATTAGGGAGGAAAAGATTAAAAGGGGTGGATCCCCACAGTTCCCATTCTCCTTGACTGAAATTAGACAGAACGTGTCACTTTGTTTCTAATTGTAATTTTCCATAGTGCAGAAGGGGTGAAACTGGTAATAAAGAGAACAGGAGGATGAAAAGTAACTGTGATTAGTTAAAGTAGAATTAACAGTGGCATAGTGTCATTTGTTTATTGGATAACGACTTACCACTGACAGGCTATCTGCAGGGGAGAAAGCAGCTATTATTACTGAATCACAGGGAGTCTCAGTCTGAGTTAAAACTACTGTCCAGTATATTTTGTTGTTGTACCATCCAGCTTTTCAGGCTTTATCCAGAATTAAACATGAAAACTTGTGCACAGATATAAACATTTGTGTTTGTATTATTTGCCTTAAGGTTTATGCTGATATTGTGTCCATTGTACATGATTGTTTTTAGAATTTAGTAATATTGTACAGGGTGAGTTGTAAACTTTTCGCAAAGGCTGACAAAAGCCATTGTTGAGGTTTCTTGGTCGGTAGCGATCTTCAGATGACCACTACGTGTTTTGTCGTCTACAGACCGGTTTCTCTGAATTTGGCTATGAGGGATGGAAAAGTGCTGTGTGAAATTCTGGGTGTCGGTTGTTAAAGTCTGTGGCTATGATACAGCAGCTATATTCCCAAACATCAGAATTGTAATTTCCATCCTCAGTTACCTGTGATGAATAATAAAATATTTGAAATTGCTGTGCTAATAACTTTTAAACCACAAGAGACATTGCAAGTCTGATTGCAGCAGTCTTCTGAAACAATTCTGTCTATTCTGTCTTCTTTGATATGCTTTATGACCACTTTCCCATTGGAAAAATAACTTGCCCTTGATCCAATATGGTGGCTTTCATGATGGCGAATATATTCCTGACATAGAACCCCTCATTTATTATTTGATGGTATTTACAAATGTAATTTTTGTTGCTGTAAAAGTTAAAAATGGTATTTGAATGCTTTTAAAACTGGAAATTTATTTTATAATTGTGTGTGACTAAACTGCTCTTTTTAACAGTTACTATTTTTTTCTATGTATATGCTCACATAGTGTGCCTAACTGTCATTTTTTTGGACAAATATCCTGCAATGGATTTTTTCAGGTGCATTAAAAGCTATGGTACAGTAATATGATGCATGTCATGTAAAATGACAAACACAAAAACATGTACATCACGTCACTGACATATGCTGGACAACTTCAGGTGTAAAACACTTGTTTTCTCTCTCTTACCTTACATTTGCACTATGCTTTCCTCATACTTTCTATCTCCAGAAAGAAGTAATAGGAATCTGACTGAATTGTTTGTTCATAATTTTGATATTATCATGTAAAACTGTGAAAAGAACCAACAACCTATACAACTTTTCTTCCTTGTCTGAATAGCCAGCAACTGCCCGTGTTTACTCCATTCAGTGGTTGGTGGTGAGGCTGCGCTCGGTAGTTTCAGTTTGCGACTTGGATATTGCACTAATGGCATAGACATTCTTTATAAAACATGTTTTATAGATTTATAATTTGTTATATAAAGGGTGTCTATAAAGCAAGACCAACTTTAATAAATGTATTGTTCACTAACCAACATACATACGAATTTGTTTTTAGATTTAAATGGAGGAAGAGGCCTGGATTTTCTAACGTTACACCGACTCAGTATAAGCTCCTGAGTGATGAGTCAAACATCACTGCACTTATTAGTAATGTTAATGTGGAACTTTTTAGATACCCTGTATACACTGTTCTACAGACCACAGTAAATGTGATCAGATGTGGTCCAATTGAACATTATATGACTCGTACCTGTAGCATGTACTCCCAGAATATAACATTAAAATAGTATGTTTTTATTAGTTGGTAAAAGGGGTGAGAGCAAGTGTGTCGGTGTGCATTTGAATAAGAGACTGACTAATGGAAGAAAAAAAACTGACTGAAGTTGAGCACCCTGAGGGGATTGATAGTGCACAATTACCTTATAATTACATTCCACCCAGACACTTGTATTTGCACAAATTTTAACACAGATTAAAGAATTCAATTAAATACAGTAAAATTAAAATATACATTATTAGATTGAGCTGTTTGATAAAACAGTAAAGGAAAGCTCACTGCAAGTTTAAAACCTGTCATTAGTATTATCATGGTCAAAGCAGCTAAAAAAAATGATTACCATATTTGTTGTCTTGTTTCCTGGATAATACTATGCTATAAATTCAAACGTAAGCTAATACTCCAATATTGCACTCTCTGATGGTTACAGGTTAAAATAATCAATCACTTGGTTACCAAAGCGAGTGGCACAGCATGCTGTGTTCAAATGAGTTGTAAATCTTTGTGTTGTAAAAGCAGGATTATGAGTGTGCACTGTAGTCAAAATAAAGCAGCACGTATGTTTTTGTTTCTCAGGCCTGGGAGTGGACCCAGTCCTAAAGCCAAAGACAGAGAGTAAACAGGCAGACAATAGAACAACCCCTGTTCCCACAGTGACCCCCAAGAACCTCTATATTTGTGCTGGAAATGAAGGGGGTTAACATGGCGTAAAGGCCACTGAAGCAGAATTTAGTGCCACTTTACAAAGGAAGAAAAACTGTTCTCACAAGTGCAGTGTGGACAGCAGTTTAAACCAACGTTAAAACTTATTTGCCAGTAATTAAACAAACCAGGCCCAGGAGTTTTGTTTTTGAATGCAGTACTGAGATTTTTTGTATGTACTGTCAGTGTAATTTCATATTAAACACATTCTTGTTTGATGCAGATTAGTTTATTTGAGTGCCTTTTTGTTTTTTCCTCTGTTTTAGGTGGTGGTGCCCACACGAGTTGGTCAAATGTACGTGTATGACACAGTGAAGACAGAGCAGGACGAGTATGATGTCCCCCGACACCTGCCTCCCTCCCAAGACATCTACGATGTGCCGCCTGCTCGTGGCCAATACAGCCAGCAGGTAAAAATTTAAAGTAGCATTTTTCCACGAGTATCGTATAACCCATATTAAACACTAAGTATGCATCGATAAAGAAAAAGAGGAACAACGCAAGCCAGGTGCCTATTATATTCTTATAGCCTAGGCCATCTTTGTGAAGAGCAACAATTTTGAGTTATTTGTCATGAGGTGCCATGTTGAACTTCCAGTGATGAGTATGATCATTCACACCCAAGACCAGGGAGGGAAAATGTCTAATTAGGTCAATCTGACCATTTTTATTTAGGGG
>JAUZSV010422808.1:0-10670 GCA_034780495.1 Parotocinclus cesarpintoi
ATGCATGATCAAAAGCTTTCCTAGTACTCACATGAGCATCCAGCTATTTTAAATAGGACTGGTTTAAAGTGCAGTGATTAAAAACATTATTCATTTCTAAGATTAAAAGCAACAACAAACAACAATTAAGGCTAAGTCAGAACAAATGTAATCCATATTTAAAATAATGCACCATAATAAATCACTAGCTGATTTGGTGTTGCTGGCCCAATTCGTAGTTTATGCTAGTGAGATAGGAAACTCAGAGATCATCATTTATCTGTACACATTTTAGAACACAAAACCTTATACATAAATGGTACCTGGCTGACTAGTCTGATTAATGGTGCTATTTCCTCCCCACAGCAACAACTGCATCTGGCCTCCACACTCCGAATGGACGGTGTAAGATCAATCAGCTAATCTAACATATCAGTCTGCCTCCTCTAGATCTATGCATGCAATCCTAGCATGTGCCTTGAATTTGCTTTCGCCAAACAGATTTGGGATTTGAATGCTCACGTCTGGATTATTGCTACTGACAGTGTTCTGCAGAAGTGTCCCATTTTTCCTAATGTGTGATTTCCCCTCAAGTACATTATGCATCTCTTTAACTAAGCCTGTTTAAGAATTAGTTATTAAGTTGTTGTTGGGGTTTTTAACCAACTACTTATCATGTAAAGAGCAAGGATTAATGTAATAATACGTTAAATGACTACAAGGAAACACCAAATGCATGGATATCCTATATTGTGGCAGAAACAATATACGATAGTTCATACACCTATTTAACCAAGTAGACATTAACAAGTAGAATTGGTAAAACATTAACACAGTATATGTTACTAAGATGATTGCTGTAATGTTAAAAATATAACTTTATATTCAGGACTTACTGGTTTCATTGGTCCTGCATTGGTTGCTAGTTTTGTGGTTGCTTGTCATTACTATGCATCTATGACCCACATTATTTTATTAATTAACCACCTGTTGTCTTGAGCTAAATGCAAAGCAATATAAATGGCATAAACATCTGTTATAAATCTAAAATAAGATCAAATAGAACTTTATTAATCCTTGAAGCAATATTAGATTATTCCAGCAGAAAACCGTACTATTTAGACAGCACAATAAGGATAGTAAGAGTAGAAGAGAAGACTAGGCTAAACTATAGAATTAAAAAAGATTTCTAATAGATAATATGTATTATATGTTAGGGTTCCTACCTTTCGCCCAGGAGCGTTCAGCCGTCCTCGCTGTCCTCGCCACCACCGGCGCGCTCACGCACTTACCCGCACCGCTAGGGATAGTGGGTTACGTCTTTTTAGTGCCAATGGACGTGTATGGGGGGAACCCCTGAGGTATTTGGTATTTTTAGGGGAACTTTGAGGGTCTCTCGTCCCATACTCGTGCGCTCCTTGCACGCCTAAGCTTACAATCCTCCGTTGTCAGCACTCAACAAGCCGAACTACAGCCATTATATATATAAAACATTGTCAACAAGTTAATTAAAGAAAGCTTTAAACTTTTTTTCACAGATCTCCATTCCAATGTTTGGCCCGATTTAAGTTTGTATGATTAGCTTTAAAAGAAACTGTATGACCATTGATGTTAAAGGAAATTATGTTCAAATACAACAAACCAACGAGCGCCAATCCATTGATTGTGAGCTTAAGCATATCTTATCCTTCTCAGCATGTTCTCCTTCTGAAAAAGAGGTCTTCCAAAAAACACTGCTTATCAAGCCTTTTCGGACTGTGAATGGTCAACTTGGCATCCCAAGATGCTGCTATTGCTCACACTTGCCACTATAGGCTATAGAAGCTTTTTAATACTACCTACAAATTTGCTGTATTTTTTGGTTTTCAGCGAAAAAAGAGACTGAGAAAATAATTATATAAGGTCATTATACCATTGCTAAGACAATTGTACTGTATATCTAATTAAACAGAGAGAGATTATGATTTAGATGGTATCTTGTAAATGAGTTACAACCTACCAGGATACCATGTTATATGATGGATTTGTCTGATAAAAATTCAGGAAGTTGGCTCTGTAATCATGCAATAGTAATTTTATTTATGCATTGGTATTTTTATAGTCATTGGATATTTATGTATTCCCGCTGACCATGTGAATGCCTTTATTGTAACAATTTACACAGCATCTATCTTCAGGCATAATAATGAGCCATGCTACTAAGAAAAAGTCAGTTCAAACTGGTTTCATGAGGTTGACTGTTCTTCAGTGACCTTCCCACCAAATCTGAATCAAATAGAACACATTTGGGAAGTGAAAGAACAAGAGATTCACAGCATGAAAGTGCACTGGAAAAAATCTGCAGAAATTACACGATGCAATGACATTAACATAGAGCATAATCTCTAAGGAATGTTTCTAACATCTTGGAATCCATGCTATGAAGAATTGAGGCTTTTTTTAGATCAAAGGAAGGCCTGAACCAGTATTTGAATAGTAAGCATTTTAAAAAGTGTTACATACACCTAGGTAGAGTTTGCAAGTACTGGGTTAATCAACTTTTGACAGAACTCCCTTTCTTCATGGCATAGATTAAACAATGTACTGGAAACATTCCTTGGTGATTTTAATGGATATTATCAAGAGAGAATCATTCAGTTGCTGCAGTAAGATCTGGTGAATGCAGATGTCATTTCATTATAGTGAACTCTTTGTCATATTTAAGAAAGCAGTTTGAGCTTTGTAGCATGGTGTATACAAGGTGTGTATGTGGTCATAAACAGATGGACATGGTCAGCGACAGAACTCAGTTAGGCTATGCTGTTTAAACAGTGCCCAATTGATATAAGGATCCTCTAGGGCAAATGTTTTAACCAAAAATCAATCAATCACGAAAAATCACGGAGTCGCTGGCTATTACTACAAAGTAGGTGCAGTGGACTTTCCCCATGTCACAATGCAAGCAGTTGGACAAACAAACCATTAAAACAGAGGGTTTTGAACCCTCACATCCTAACAAACATGATAGCACCATTCCCTCTGTTCTCTGTACACTGAGCCTCACCAAGGTGTTTCTGATTCTCGAAACCAATTCTTATCTCACTTTTCCTAGTACCGTACGTAATGTTATTCTGTTGCTGAACTTTGAACCGTTTTACTTTTTCAGTATAATGGTGTTCAGACTGACGCTTGTGTGATTCTGCTGCAGAAATGGAGAAAACCGCTTTACAGCGGTTAAATGCAGATGATATGCATTGATAATGCAGATGATAATGGTATGCCTACCATTAGGTTTAATGATATATAATAATAATAATAAGTAATATAATATTATTAATATAATGATTTAGTATGACAGTAATTCCTTTGTTAATAATAATAATAATAAGTAATATAATATTACTAATACAATGATGTAATATGACAGTAATTCCTTTGTTAATAATAATAATAATAATAATTATTATTATTATTATTATTATTATTATTATTATTATTATTATTACTATTATTATTATAATAGGCTATTTTAGGCTACTTTCTATTTTCAGTGGCCATTTTATCGCATACACCAAAATATAAAATTACAGTAACTCAAGGTACAATTTTTATTTCCTACTCAACAGGGTGTATTCGTTAGCCAGAACTATTCAAAACCATTGGTATTACATTATTTCTAAGCTACTGATTTAGATACAAAGTTTTTAGCCAAATGTTAGCCATAACTGTTTAATGAATCACACAGTCCTGACCTGACATTTCTAGCTAAGTTTAAGCAATTAAGAGCTTTACATTATCCATCTTTAGTCAGCTCTTCATGCTCCTCTGCAAGGTGCATAAGCCAAGCCTGGGCACCTGGCCCAAAGTGTCCATAATCATATGTAGCAGGAGGACCAGGTGGTATCACAGTACGCCACCGTATGTTTCTCTTTTCCTTTCATTATTTCTTCCTCTTCAATCAGGGCAATAATTGAGGTCTGCACCGTCTGGCTGGCAGTTGGGATGTCATGGGGTTATAAGCAAACAAATAACTAAGTCAAAGGCCCCTGTTACACTCTTCTCAATCAGGCACAAAAAAGCCACAAATGCATAATTTTTTTATTTTATGTAATTATGTACATTTTTATATAATACAAATGATTTATTCTTAACTGTACATTCACTACTATGTATACTATGTTTACTATAAGTATATTATGGAATATACTGGACATCTGTTTTTATTTAGGTAAATCCTAATACATTTTTAAGTAACATAAATTTACTCAAAGTGCAACAGTGTTTACTCAACTGTACAACGGTGCCAGACCTGTGAAGGCTAAACTTTAATAGACAGCATGTGTTGATTGTGGTTGAGCATGTGCATTTCTATGTCTTAATTCTGCTTGGCACAGGGTGTTTAGGATGTATCAAATTAGACATTTTTTTTACTTTTAAAAAGGTCAAACATGCACTACAAGTACTGCCTTAAGCATAATTCCCAGGGAAACCAACCCCCAGTTACACCGTAAATCCTCTATGAGGAAAGGAGAACAATGTTCAAAAACAAAGGAGAACAAACGCACCTTGGCCTTGGAGAAGCATGGATACTGGTCTAAGCAGCCCAATTCATGATCCATTCGTAATTCTGGTCAAAAGCAAGAAAAAAATGGTGTTATAGCAGATTGTTTTCAAATGTAATCACCCATAGTGTTACTGTACAAATTTGCTCCAGTAGCCACATCAGATTGTGTTATAGTATGAGTAATTCAATTTCCATTAAATTGCCTATTATTTCTCAATGGGCCAGCTGTAAGTGTTACAGCTATTATGAACTCAGCAGGTCAGGCAAACAGTAAAGCACTGTCAGGTCTCAGTCCATTAAATGAGCTGTGTGGGTTGTTAGACGCATTTCTCATAATGGCAAACCTTGACATTTGCTTAAACAGCAACATTTTGGCAGCTTCAAACTAGTACTACTGTATTTAATGATACAGTGATTTGTTTTTAATATTTGCTAATAAATTACAGATGTTCAATAATTAAAGCAACAGTGCCTAGAGCCATAGTTATTGTAATAATTGTCCATATGACCATAAAACTGGAAATGGCACCATGATAGAATATCTAATATAAAAAAAACACCTATTGACTTTTAAGCTTAAACTGAACACAAATCTATTAGATATATGTTTGTAATATTTTTGTCAGTTAAACCCAATTCAACTTCCAGTATTTGCTTTAGATAAAAGCACAACTTTAAGGATGTTTTTTGCTTTGGGACATATGCATATATCTGCAATCTTTTCCAATCCTGTGAGAAAACAGAACACCGGTACAAACACAGCAATTCACTGAAGGGTTGAATAGAGGTTGCATAGCATCTCTCAACTGGTCTCCAGTTCTTCCAGCACAGCCAGACGTGTCTGTTTGTGATCTAATCAGTAACTCTGTGCATTTGGGTATGTAGGCATGGTCAAGACGACCTGCTAAAGATGTCTGTCTTGCCTTGTTTCAGCAGTTCAGGCTGCTTCTGGTGGTTTAATAGTGTGAGGGTGTAGTTTCTTTGCACACGTTGGACCCCATAATTCCAATACTTTACTTGAGAATTGTTGCTGGCCATGCTCAATGGCCATCTTCTGATGGCTATTTCCAGCAGAATAACACACCATGTCACAGATTTCAAGTTCAAATAATTTTAAACAGGCTTCTTGAAAAGAACAATGAGTTCACAATACTTAAATGACCTCAACAGTCACCAGAACTCAATTCAGTAGAGCACCTTTGGGATGTGGTGGAAAGGGAGATTCTCATAATGGATGTGCAGCCAAGAAATCTGCAGCAACTGTCAATATGGTCTAACATCTCTGAGGAATGATACTTCTTAATGAATTTATGTCACACTGTATTAAGATAGTTCTGAAAGCAAAAGAAGGTACTACACCAAACAAGTACTAGCAAGGTGTTCCTTATAAAGTGGCCAGCACCTGTATTTAGTGACTCTAAATCATCTAAAGCATACAGGGATACCCCTTGTACCCCTATTTAACTTATACTGATGCTTGCATTTAGATCACAGTCTCAAAAGTCCTCTTAGATACATTATCTGTGTTATGGAAGTAAAATCTTCAATAGCGTCATGTTGTGGCTCTACAACAGCATACTTAAATCTGTCCTAAGGCAAGTGTCAAAGGGTCTATTGCAATGTTTTAAAATTTCTTTCTCTTAACTCATCTGTGAAATCAAATAAATCCAATAAAATTAATACATAATAAACAAAAAACTTCTCACTGAATGAATGATCCCCACTGTGGGACTAATAAAGGATTATCTTATCTTATCCATATATACTGCTCACAAATTTAAGTGATACCTCAAAATGAAATAACCCATAATTAACTATACCCCATTTTTTATAACCAGTGTAGCCAGCCTCAGCAATACAGTTGATAATATATTGCGCTTGTGTGCGTATGTTTCTCCGACAACGAATGAACAATGGATGGCCAGCAGGTCAATACTCATTGCCGACTTTAAGCGCATGGTGTTCACAGTGAAACTGGAATATTATAAGTCAGGTCTCCATGCTGGATGTTCTTTGTCAGATGAATGAGAATTGTGTTACAAGAGTGAAAGGTTCAAAACTATATCTAAAGTTTAATGGACTGTAAGTGGGATGGAATGTGCTGAGAGATGCAGCATGAAATGAGGCATCTACTAGTTTAAAAGCAAGTTTAAAAGCATTTGTTGGAAATGGCAGTAGGCAAGCGATTATTAATTTAAGAATGACACTCAGAAGAAGTATCAGTGTATTAAATTTCAGTATGTCTAACTCATAACAAAAAGTACTTAAGAAACTAGATACCTAAGATAAAGGAAGAGAAAAGGCAAGGTATCTGTATGTACATTTGATAGAAGGGAGATGGGGAGAATAAAGACAAAGAACCAATAATGAAATTATTCACTTTAAAATTGATTTACATGTGGTTATAGAAAGTTACAGTAAATAGGAATAGTCACAAATCCTGCAAACCAACTGTGGATAGAAAATATTTGACCAAAACTACACTATGCTAAATCCACACAAATGAAGTGATATTTAGACTTCCTCTGCTAAGCCCTGTTTCATGTATCATTAGTCTCTCTCCAGAACTTACAGTTGGAGCATTGTTTGCCTTTCAATTATGTACCATTTATACTGTATGAGATATTTACAGTAATCTAGAAATCATTTAACATATACAGGTGAATGTGCATAGGTTATGTACAAATACTACACTATATTTTATCTAAGCAACTGGACCAGTCTCCCGCATATATAGAGGTTTGATTATGCAGTTGATTCCAGTTAATAGGACCATCGGTTAATGGGACCAGCCGCTTATTTGGACCGAATCCTAGAGTACCGAAACAAATCCTATTAAATACGTGTCATTTTATTCGCTTATTTGGACCAAAATTCTGCTTAATCGGATCAAAGAATGTGTACAGTATGTAATATCCGTGAATAAACTCTTCGTCTCTGGCATAATTACCCGAAAACTCCCGAGTTTCTCACCCAGCCCTCTACTGCCACCTACAGGTCTTTTGCCTAACATTTCCATTTACTACAAAAAAGCCACAAGTCGCCACAGCTAAAACGCGTCAAATCACACTGGATAAGTTCTTCAAACGTTTACTGGAATTTAGTAAGAACTTGTTTTTTACAGTGTTATGCTTTGAATGCTGAGTACCTATACATTGTGTTGTAGATCGTTTCGGAAAACTTGTTTGCAAATGTTTTTTACAATGAACAAAGTTTGTAAGCAAGAGTTGTTCTTGTTTGTATGTTCACTATACATGTAAATCACACAATTAAGGTTTAATAAACATTTAATATGTTACATAGCACGTCCTGTATTGTAACATATGGCATGTTTGTTTAATCGGACCAGCCGGTTATTAGGACCAAAACGATCGCATCCCGATGTGGTCCCATTAACCGGAATCGAGTGTACTACGGATTTGGTCATTAAACTAAACTAAAAAGCAAGCACAAAGTTCCAGAAACCATACTGTATGTACACACGAGGGGTTGCAGAGACAAATAAACTAGAACATCAATTAACAGAACCAAGGAAGCAGGAAGACGGTAAAGAAAGCAGCTCTTCTTAAAAACATAGAAAAGACGAGTCCAATTGTACAGTAATCTGCACTGCAGAGCTTAATTAATAAAACATAAAATAAAGAAACACAGAGGATGCTGTCCAGCAAGAAAGCATTAGGTAGAAAAAGACCCCGAATGTCTAAACACAACAGTGCTGATAGTGCAAAACGTAATTCAGTATTAAAATAGTAGTAAAATATAATATCTATATTTATGAAAAAGACTTACATTTTGTTAACTATAGATTGGCTCAGTTTCCACTCAGATAAGGCTCATTTAATTCAAATTAGTTTATTAATACAGCTTCTTTTCATTTTAATTTAGAGACCGTGCAAGTGTTATTTCAAATACGTTTTGGCATATTCTTTGCCGTGCCTTAAAAATAAGGACCTCAACAGCTTTTTTGCCTGAGCCATGTAAAACAAATAGGCGACTAAATTTCTTTAATGACTAATCGAGGAACCCCTAGTACACATTGCCCTGTTTAATTAGACACCTCTGTAAAATCGTAGGCATCTTAATATTAAATAAATGCAAAATGTATTTGAAGGTATGGCTGGTCTTAGTGCTTGAATGAGCATAACAGTTTTTAACTTACTGCTTATAAAAGGTTAGTATATAATATATATATTATATACTAACTAATTATAATATATAATATTATATATAAAATATTAGTAAAAGGCTACAATTGTAAAAGGCTGAAAATGCATGGCTAAAATTAGGCTTAATACTTTTGAAATTTAATTGACTAAAGGCCTAATGTTTCAATGTCTAAAACTAAGCTTAATCTAACAATAATTAAAAACGTGACTAATATTGCAATGCATTTTAGTCAAAAGCCTAAATTTTTTTTTCTATATGGTGTGACAGTAATTGCATCCTTATTTAGGCCAGAGATTTTTAATTGCTTGTTCATCGGGTGTCCCTACTTAAGAATCTACTGAAATAAAAATAAATCTTTATTTTTCAGCACTTTTCAATTTCTCGAGGACTATGTGGAATCAATAAAGGAAGAAGGAAGAAATAAAAATAATTTATTAAAAAATAAAATGCATTTAATCTACAATTAAATTAAAGAGAATCTGGAAAAAAATTGAATGTACATAACGATACCGTTGGCTCTCCACCGGAGGGCGGAAATAGCTAAAAAAAATAAAAAATAAAGTTTTTACATTTTTATTTCAACCACTGGTACTGCGGCGGATCCGCGAAATAGCAATAAAACAAGTCTGGCCTTATTGGAAATAAATGTCATGCTTGGTTATAATGTAAACTGTTTATCAAAATTAATAATAAGCCTAAATCGAAAACTTCTATGAGACAGCTTCTTTGAGTACTATCAATGAGTGTGTGTGTGTTCTCACCCTGCCAGCATAGTGTACAGCAACACTCCCAAGCTCCAAATGTCACACGCCTCATCGTAGCCCTGCCTCTTTAGTACCTGAAATGCCGTGACACTTGCGTTACTTACTTATTTAATGCAGTTTTTCATGAGGTACTAATGCTCTCTACAACCCTGACAGATTACCTCAGGTGCCACGAAGTTAGCCGTGTAGCAGGGGGTCATCAGGAGGCCGTTGTCCGCACGGAGCTGTTTGGCAAAACCAAAGTCACAGATCCGCAAAGACTCTGGATTTCCAGATTCATCCACATACAGGATGTTACTTGGCTTCAGGTCTCTGTGCACTACCTATAAAAACAATCAAACATTAGGTCTCTAACCAAATAACCGAGGTCTTAACAATTCTATTAAATTACAAATAAGAAATAAAAAATACTGATGTTAGATAATTAGCACTGGCTCACTTATGGCACTCGAAAGTTGAGGTCATGGTTTTTCTCAAAAACACAGCATTTCTCTATGGACTGTATTATTTTCATTTACATTTAGGACATTTAGCAGACGCCCTTATCCAGAGCAATTTACAGCTGATACATGTTACGAGATGTGGTGGTGTTTTTAATAGGACCCAAGTATGCAGGATAAGTATATTTCACGTCGTATAATAAGAGTGGGGAAATATTATAGAACCAAACTAAAATGGGGGAAAAGTAGCGAAAGGCTCTATAACGCATTAAAACTAAAAAGGTAAAAAAGGGCGCGTCGCTAAATTGCATCCCAAAAGAAGCAATGTGCAATAAACCACAATAACCACTAGGGGTTGCCCTATATGGGGTTGGCGCCGATAACGACCCTATAGCGGGATTCGGCGGCTATGGTCCGGAGGCGACCCCTCTGGCCGCGGATTGTACATGCGAGCTTCACGAGCCACGAGTCCGGGTGTCCACCCCTACCAGCCGCGAGTCCCGGGCGCCATCAGCTGCCGGGGACAAAGACGGCGGAGTCTTTTCAGGACTGTGGGCGAACGTGGCAAAAGTGCAGTGAGGATGCTGGTTTGGGACGACTATTTAATGGCGAGGCACAGAGGTAGTCCAAACGCCAGGGAGCGAAAGGGAGCTTGAATGTGCATGCAATACTAATAAAACAAAACCAGGATACGTCTTATAGAGTGCGTCTTTACCCGGTGGTTACTCTAGTCGGGGCACACCTCGAGCAAGCCACGACTAGAGTCCGACTCAATAG